>CABHPP010143395.1:0-15739 GCA_902168425.1 Peromyscus attwateri
CTTTACTCATTGTGTCACTGGTCTCAGCAGGAGTGGAATGACAGAAAAGTAAGAGTTTGGAATGTGATGTTCCTTACTACACACTGAGATTTCTAGGTCTGTTAGTCACGTTGCTGTTGCTGCAACAAACCATCACAGGAGAAGGGGTGAGCCTTGGCTTACAGCTCCAGAAGGATAGAAGTTCATCACTGAAGGAAGCAGCAGGCTGCATGGGCAAACATAAAAGCAGAGAGTGAACAGGAAGTAGGTGAGACACAGAGGGTGAACAGGAAGTAGGATGAGACAAAAACACTGACCCCCCCCCCCCCCCGTCCCCCTCATGATATAGTTCTTCCAGCAAGGCTCCATTTCCAAATGATTCCACAACTCCCCAAAATAGTCCCAACGGGGACCATGTCTTCTTAAACTGGAGCCACAGGGGAAGTTTCTCATTCATAACACCCTGAATGTATGATCATTGCCATCCTTGGTGGCTTTTATCTCTTTCCTCTCCTTATTCTGTTAAAGCCATGTTTGCTATTGGGAAATGGAATTCCTGATGGTTTTTGCACACCATCTCACCTGTCTTCCTTTCAGTTAGGGAAAGCAGAATCTTGAGCCAGGATGGTTTGCCTTCCCTGTTGAACATATTTGTCCATGGTGTCAGGGAGAAGCATCTATCCCAGAATGCTGTATCCACTCCCAGGCAGTGTGCTCTACTCACACAGTGGAAGAGAAGGGCGGGCAAGATTAAGGAGACTTTTCTGAGTTTTACCTATGTGCTATCTCCGTAGGACTCTTTTTAGGGGTTTTTCATATTGAACCAAGCATTGATTTCTAGAGGCATCCATTTCTAGATGTTTCCCATAGTTAGAGCACTATTCCTATGCCATTTGTTGGGTTTGTTTATTTATTTTATTCATTCCATTTCTACTAGCTTCATGCAATGACTTGAATATTGTGTCTCCAGAATTCATACAGAAACATGATTCTTAATGTAACAATAGAAAGAGAAAGGTCTTTCAGAAGGTCATAGACCACAGGGCTCTGCAAACTTGGATGGGATTGGTTCCTTATACATACAGTAAGGGCTTGAAAGGACCAGTTTGACCCTTTGCTGCTGTCAGGATTGTTTGGTTTTGGTCTTTCATTTTTGTTAACAGGATTTCACTATGCAGCCAAGGCTGACTTTGACCAGTTTGGCCTTTCCATTTCTTGTTTTGTGAGATGAGAAACTCTGCCCTTTCTGCTGTCCTTCTGCCTTTCTTCATAGGAAGACCTAGAAACAAACACCGTCTGAAAAGCATAAACCCAGCCCTTACCAGACACTGGATCTAGCAGTGCCTTGATCTCTAAACATGATCAATAAATATGTGGTATTGTTGAGGGCCAAGCCTCAGGTGCTTTGTTACAGCATTAGGAGCAGATAAAAGTTATTGAGTGTGACAGATATTACAATCATGTCATATTTCCTTTGCCATCTTTCCCCAGAAGTGCTCTGAATAAAATGGGAAATAACACTTTGACTCCTTGTCTAGCCCTGCTTGTCTTTAATCATAAGTTTTCTTCTTCAGAGGGAACCCCGCAGGAAGACCTGACTTCTGAAGGTGCAGAGGGTGGGCAGTGTCTTTCACTGAGATTCAGCTGAGTTAAACAACTGAGACACTTGGTGTCAAGAGTGTTTCACAGACTGTCCTCTGAAATTTCAAAATGGCAGCCCTTGTCCTTCGGCTATCAGCGTAGGCATCATTTGACATGACTTCCTAAGAAGCCTTTCTTCCTACCCCAACTGTAAGGTGCCCCCATGTGGTTACCCGTATTTGCATTGCTGTATCTGAATGGTGATTGCCTGTGTCTTTTATTTCCCACTGCAGGTCTTGAGGAAAGAGACCAAGTGTTGGAATTCCTGGCCACTCCCCCAGCTACACGACCGTGCATATGCTGGCAAAACAATTAGTCATTCCAGGGCTTTACATCCTATGTAATCCATCACTGTGTGATTGTGTAATTTGTGTGCAGCGTGATCACACAACCTATGCACATGCGTGGCATAGCTCCATAAGCCCATATGAGTATGTGCAGGGGAATCCATAAAAAGCCGGTCACAAACTCCTCACCCCTTTTTCTCCCTCTTCTCCCTCTCCTCCCTGCACATGTCTTCCATAGGCCCAAACACATTCTCTTCTGTCCCTCCTTCCCGAATAAACTCTGATAGTGGGTTTTCTCGTACCTCGTGGCTTTTCTTGCATGGTAACAGCACCACTTAATGAGTAACATTGCACCACATGAAACCAACATTGGTGACCAGACGAGGGCCTCCCGGTGCTCTGTGTCCAGGACCCTGTACCGAGGTTTGTTCCATCCATGGCAGCCCGCTTTTCATTTGCCTGGCCGACAGACCACTCCTCACAACACCAGCTGCTCCAGTTGGTGAGTTTTCCCTTTCCAGTCCCTCCCCATTTCCCACAACTGCAGCCTGAGATATATTTCTCACTGTCAGACCCCCCCCCCGGGGGGGGGGGTCCTCCAGGTATGCACACCCTGGCCCTCATTCTCTGGCTTGACGAAATATTGAATGACTTGTGCCAATTGCTGATCCTTCCCTCATCTCGGGGACACCTGAGATTGGTGTCTTGGGTCCCCTTTGTTTTTTCTTTTTTTTTTTATTTTTTTTCTCTCGGCTGCAGTCATGGGACATAAGGCTTCCTCCTCTTGATTCCACTCCTCCTCTGAGAAATTGCTTAGATAACAATAAATATGGCCGTGTAACGGCTGCTTGAACTCTGATATTTCACGAGAATTATCTAACTTCTGCCAGCAAACAGGCAAATGAACAGAGTTACCTTATCCCCAAGCTTTTTACCTAAGCTCTGAACTCTCCCTTTTTGATTCTTTCTCTCCTGCCCACATGCAACCTGAACCTGAGGAGTCTCTGACTCCAAAGAACCTCCACCTATCTGACCTCTGCTCTGCTCTCTGGTATCAGGCCAGCTGTTCTAACTGCCCAACTCTGGCTCCCACCTCCACTCTTACAGCCACCCGTTCTCAAGCTGCCCTGAGAAGCACAGATGGGTCTGGAAGCAGGCTAGGATGCATGCAATGAGTTTCTGATCAGGACCCACATTGGGATTATAATAACCCAGATGGCTCTTTAGCTAGAGATCAGTTTACACCTGCCTCCTGGCAAGTCTTCATAAGGCTGCCCTCAAACCAGTAAAACTATGAAAAGCTAAAAAATGTAATTCAAGATAAGGAATAAAATCTGTCTCATGTCTCCCAGAGCTTCCCCCGACATCAGGGCTAAACTTAAGCGTCTGGAGAGAGGTCCCTCCCATGGGCAGAAGCCTTAGCTGTGGCATTTAAGGTGTACCATGGGAGAGATGAGAAAGCCTGTAAACAGAACTGCCAAATGCTGGCACATGCTATCTGACTGGCTGTCTGAAGGCTTCCAGGTCCCTGTTTTAAGTGTGGTAGAGAAGGCCACTGGGCTTTGCGTGCCCTGCCCCTCTGGCCAAACTGGGCCTTGTTTGAAGTACCACCAAGAGAGACACTGGTCAGCTGACTGTCCTTGTGCACCTTGTGGCATGGGGGCATCACCCCAAGACCACCCTCCAGCTGTCGCCTAGACTTGGCTGTGGGTGAGAATTAAAGGTACCATCTCTTACAGGGAACCCAGGGTAGCCATTGCAGCATGGGGCGATCCATTTCCTTCCTTTTGGACACTGAGCTACTTACTCAGTCCTGAGGGAGTTTTGGGGTCCCACCTCTCCTTCTCATCTCCCTATTGTCGGGGTAGGAGGACAGCCTTACCTACCTCATCAGACCCCACCACTTAATTGTATTTTCAGGGACATCCCTCTTACACACACATTTTTGTGGTGCCAACCTGCCCTGTGCCCCAATGGGAAGAGATTTCCCAGCTAAGGTAGGAGCTTTTGTTTCATTGCTCCCTCCATGGGCCTCACTCCAGACCGGTCAGCAGTGCTTCTCCTCCTCATGCACAGGGACACAGACAGGGCCCTGCTCTCTCTCAAGTTCCAGAGTGAGAAGATTAATGTTGATCAAATTATGCACTTTATTACTTTTCTTATCCTTATATTACTATTTAAAAAGATAGTCAATTTCAATGCCAGGATAAAAGTTTTAGAAAAACCTGTTAAACCTGTTAAAATGAATTATAGAGAAATTCAAATTCAGACAGAAGAAATTAACAGAAATTGTTTCAAGATTGGCTCATAAGGTTAAAGAAAGAAAGCCTGTTTTCACACAATCACCCTTAATTTATCTGGTAACCGTACAGCAATTACCTGATCAAGTGAATACACAAAATATTTGGACTCCAATTGAAATGTTAGATTTATGAAGGTTTAAGGAGGCAATAGTATCTTATGGCATGCATTCCCCATATGTAAAGACCTGGTCAACTTATAATAGGATTATACCACAAGACTGGCGGGAGCTGGCACAGCCTGTTCTGGAACCCAGACAACAGCTCCAGCGGCAAATGTGGTTCAAGGAGGAAGCTAAAAACATAGAAAAACAATGGATGGATAAAGGAATACAAGTCTTCCAAGATCAGCTTGTTGGAGACGGCCAATATGCTGCAGTACAAACACAATGTTTATATGATATCCAAACCTTAATTCTATGTCAAATGAACCTATACAGGCTTGTCTGTTAATCATTTTAAAGGTAGAGTTGTTGGTGTCTTTGGGAGATCATCAGTTGTTGTGCCCTGTTCTTGTATAATATGGATGGCTGGTGACCACTCATTAGAATAATATCTTCTAATGTTTCTCTCAGAAACATGTGCTAGTTTATGATTTGTTTCTGAGGTTGGAGGGATGTTAATCTGAGTATTCCATTGTTGTAACAGGTCTCGACCCCACAGGTTCATAGCTATGTTAGTCACATATGATTTTAATTTTCCTCTCTGTACTTCTGGACCTATACATTTGAGCCTTGAATGCATGGGACAGAGTTGAGGAACCAGGAAAGAAAACTGAGTCATTTACAAAGGTTATACAGGACCCAAAAGAATCTTTCACAGATTTCTTACAAAGACTGGCTTCAGCAGTAAAGAGAATGGTCCTGAATTCAGAAGCTAGTCAGATAATAATTGAATCTTTGGCCTTTGAGAACGCAAATGCAGCATGCAAAAGAATAATCAGGCTGTTAAAGGCAAGATCTGCACCCTTGGAAGATTGGATTAGAGACATGGTTAATGTTGAGTCTCATGACCAAGATGATATGTAGGTAGGAGAAGCAATTTCAAAAGGTTTGAGGAATGTTAAGTGTTTTGGATGTGGAAAGCAAGGACATTTGAAAAGGGACTGTAAACAGGTCATTCCTAGAAACAATGTTTCTTCAAGGAACAATGGCAACAGAATGTCCCTTCCTTCTGGAGTATGCAGAAGGTGTGGTAAGGGAAAACACTGGACCAATGAATGTAGATCAACAAGGGACAGACAAGGTAATACTTTGCCTCGGTCTTCAGGAAACTCCCAGAGGGGCCTCAGGTAGGCCCCCACAGTGAATCCAGTTCAGACCTTTCCTGCAGTCATAGAGGAAACCCCTATTCAGAGCAATTAAATAACCAAATGCCTATTGGAATAAATCATGTTGCTCCCAGGATGATGAAACAGAGAGAATAGAAAATTCAGGAGAAACCATAAAGAAATTTTTTTGGCAAACTTCTATAAATGAACAAAGACCAAAATTAACAGTAAGAATAAATGGTGTTTTGTTGTCTGGTCTGGTAGACACAGGTGCTGACGTTACCATAATTGCACCAGAATTTTGGCATCCAACTTGGCCTCTTCAGGAGGTAAACGTTCAACTGTTAGGAATTGGAACATTATCTCAAGTGAAACAGAGTGCAAGATGCCTCAAATGTATAGGTCCAGAAGTACAGAGAGGAAAATTAAAATCATATGTGACTAACATAGCTATGAACCTGTGGGGTCGAGACCTGTTACAACAATGGAATACTCAGATTAACATCCCTCCAACCTCAGAAACAAATCATAAACTAGCACATGTTTCTGAGAGAAACATTAGAAGATATTATTCTAATGAGTGGTCACCAGCCATCCATATTATACAAGAACAGGGCACAACAACTGATGATCTCCCAAAGACACCAACAACTCTACCTTTAAAATGATTAACAGACAAGCCTGTATAGGTTCAGCAATGGCCTTTAACAACAGAGAAATTCCAGGCTCTAGAAGAGCTGGTAGAAGAACATTTAAATGCTCAGCATATTGAAGAATCAACCAGCCCTTGGAATTCTCCTGTATTTGTTATTAAAAAGAAATCTGGTAAATGGAGAATGATAACAGACCTTAGAGCAATTAACAAAGTAATTCAGCCAATGGGCTCTCTACAATCTGGAATTCCTTTGCCTACTTTGTTACCAAAAGGATGGCCTCTCATAGTTATTGATTTAAAAGATTCTTTCTTTTCAATACCCTTACAAGAAAAAGAGAGAGAAAGATTTGCCTTCACGGTGCCTACTTACAATAATTCTCAACCGGTTAAAAGATTTCAATGGAGAGTCCTCCCACAGGGAATATTGAATAGCCCAGCTCTGTGCCAATATTTTGTACAACAGCCATTGGAAGTGATACGTAAAAAATTTCCTAAATCTATAATTTATCACTATATGGATGATATTTTACTAGCTGACTCAAATGCAGATACTTTAGAAAGAATCTTTGAAGAAGTAAAGAAAATTTTGCCTTGCTGGGGATTACAAATTGCTCCTGAAAAGATATGAAGAGGAGATTCTATTAATTATTTAGGATATAAAATTAGACCCCAAAAGGTGCAAATTAGAAGAGATCGACTACAGACTCTTAATGACTTTCAAAGATTATTTGGAGACATTTCTCATCTACAAACTATTGTTGGGGTAAAAAACAATGAACTGAATAATTTGTTCAAAACCTTAGAAGGTGACAAGTACTTAAATAGTCCAAGAGAATTATCACCTGAAGCTGAGAAATAATTGGCCTTGGTAGAAAAGAAAGTACATGAAGGGCACGTGGATCATATTGATCCAAAGCTGGATTGCATTTTGGTTATTTTACTTTCTAGGCATTATCCTACAGGAATATTAATGCAGAGGGAAGATATTATATTGGAATGGATATTTTTACCAAATAAACTGAATAAAAAATTAAAAACTTATGTGGAAAAAATCTCTGACTTGATTTGGAAAGGAAAATTGAGACTTCGTCAATTAGCAGTAATAGACCCAGCAGAAATTGTCGTACCTTTAACTAAAGAGGACATTGAAAAATTATGGATAGAAAGTGAACCTTGGCAAAGAGCTTGCAGTAATTTTTTGGGAGAAATTAACAGCAAACATCCCCAAAGAGATAGAATTGATCTTATAAAGAGAGCTGATTGGATCTTGCCTTGAATTGTACAGGAAAAACCCATATCTGGAGTTCGTACAGTTCATACAAATGCCAACAAACAAGGAAAGGCAGTTTACAACTCAGAAAATTTGAGTAAAGTGGTTCAAAGTCCTTATAATTCAGTTCAAAAATCAGAATTGTATGCTATTCTGTTGGTATTAATGGATTTTTCAGAACCTCTCAACATAGTAACTGACTCTCAGTATGCTGAAAGAGTGGTATTACATATTGAGACTGCAGAATTTATCCCTGATGCTTCAGAATTAACTTCACTATTTTTTTCAATTACAAGATACCATCAGGAAAAGGAGTCATCCTTTATATATAACTCACATCTGATCCCATACTGGTCTGCCAGGTCCTCTAGCACAAGGCAATGATGAGACTGATAAATTATTTATAGGAAATGTGCTGGAGGCCTCAGAATTTCATTAAAAAAATCATGTCAATAGTAAAGGTTTAAAAAAGGATTTTTCCATAACCTGGCAATAAGCCAAAGAAATAGTAAAGAAATGTCCTACTTGTTCCTTCTACAATCAAATGCCATTACCAGCAGGATGTAACCCAAAGGGTACTCAGAGGAATGAAATCTGGCAGATGGACGTGTTTCACTTTGCAAAATTTGGAAAATTGAAATATGTACATCATACTATCGATATTTATTCAGGATTTCAATGGGCAACTGCTTTGAGTTCTGAAAAGGCTGATTCTGTAATCACTCATTTATTAGAAGTTATGGCCATCATGGGTACACCTGCACAAATTAAAACTGACAATGCTCCAGCATATGTCTCTGTTAAAATGAACCAGTTTTTTGCTTATTACAATATAAAGCACATTACAGGTATACCACATAATCCTACAGGTCAAGCAGTTATAGAAAGATCAAACAGAACTCTAAAGGATATGCTAAATAAACAGAAGGGGTAACAAAAACCCCCAGAAAGAGACTGCATAATGCTGTATTAACTTGGAATTTTCTCAATGCCAATGAGAAAGGAACAACAGCTGCAGAGAAACATTGGATAACAGAAAAAAACTACAGAATTAAATCAGCCTACTTTAAGGATGTGTTGACCTCAGTATGGAAACCAGGATATGTGTTACGGTGGGGACGAGGTTTTGCTTTTGTTTCTACAGGAGAAGATAAGCTGTGGATACCATCAAAATTGATAAAGGTTCGATTTGAACAAGAGAGACCTCTTAATTAGAGGAGGTGATAGTTCATCAACCAGCATGATACCAGTAACACATGCCTTTTCATTTAATCAGATAATAACTTGCCAAAAAGGAACCTCCCCAAAATTAGTCTTGGGGAAAGGTTTTTGTTTTTGTCTTTTAGGAGAATGAAGGCTAAGGAATCTGAAGAACACTGGACAAATGAGACAACTGAAGAAAAAAGACAAATCATCTATACCAGGAAACAGAGTAAAATGGCCTATTGGTATATCATCTATAAAATTTTATAAGTCTTCCTAAATGTTTGTTTCTGCTCTACTCTAAAGACATTTAATACTATTGGTCTTCTTGTAGTCCCAGTTCAATTAAAATTTAAAGCTGACTTTGGAGTTGGAGAATGGCTCTCTCCTTCTTTAAACTCAAGCATGTTGTTAAAAGGAAAATGCAAACTCCCTGTATCATACCAGAAGAAAAGAGCCATCTTCTGCTATGGGACAGGAGAAAAACCAAATTAATTAAGGGACTATTCTATTACTAATCTCAACTCTTTGATTCTATTCTGATTCTTTAAACTTTTCTTAAAGTATGAATTTTATATCAAAATTTACAAGATTTATATATATATATACAGATATATACATTTTAAACTTTGTTAAGATATGAATACTCATATAGAGTACTAACTAATTCTAGAAAAAAGGCTTCAATTAGCTGCATATATATGTCTTTGTGTTCGAGTCTCTTATCAGTTTTCTACAGGAAATCACGGCCAGGCCTAACATCAACTGAAGTCTCCAGGAAGAAGATGGGGCCCCACAACAACAACAATTCCACGTGGACAATAATAATATCACTAAGCTGACAAACATCATCTTCAGATCAGCTTTGAACTACAAAGTGCTCAGAGCAATTTTGAGAGGACTAGCTGAGATGATCCGGTCTCAAAGACTACTTGAATAAGGACTTGAGATAAACCCTGAACTTTGGCATTATACCCAGACTGGATAATAAAGGATATAGTTACCTTTCCTAGAATTTGACAATTAACCTAAATTTTTTCTTTTCAGGATAAAGATGCCTTTGCCCATACCCAGCAGGAAGCAATTTTAAGAATACGACGCCCACATTCCCAAAGAGGTGGGTGTGGGGCGGGTGCTTTTTTGGTCTTTTTAATGGGTTTTGGTTCTGGGATAATTTTCATTGTTTAGGGGGGTTGGTTACAAGTTGTTGTCAAGGGTTAGGAAATGGGCTAAGCAAAGGAGATTAGATTTAAGGTTCTTGTTAAAAAAAAAAAGAGAGAAAAGAAAAAGAAAAAGAGTTCCTTTCTGCTCCTTCCTTCCATCTGGACCTCCTTCTTCTCTTTCTGCTCTCTCTCTCTCTCCCTCTCTCTGTCCCTGTCCCTCTCTCTCTCCCTCTCTCCCTCTCTCCCTCTCTCTCTCCCCTCTCTCTCAATAAAGCTCTAAAAAGGTTAAAAAAAAAGAAAAAGAAAAAGACAATTACTAGTTTTAAATACTTTACATTGGATTGGGTTGTTTTATATTATATACAAATTATATGTATTGAAATTGATATTGTTTAAAAATGCTATATGTATATTTCTAATTGTACTTATACCGTTCATTTAACAATGTTATGCAATTTTCTGATCCTTGAATGTTGTTATTACCAACTATTAGGACATAAAGAAATGAAAGTTAGTAGTTAGACATTATAATAGAACTTGTACTCATATTAGGTATGTTTTCAAGATTGAGCAGATATATTTTAGATAGACAGGTCATCTTCAAACCCTTCAGAGATCTACAGAATATGGCATTTAAAATGTTTTAATAACTTAGAAAAATTTTCTTTTTGTTATGACTATGAAACATGTCGGCTCCTGGCAGTACCAATCTACTTCAGAGAGAATATGGGCATTGAAGAAACTGCATATGGAGTTATCTTTCATTGTGGCAAAAGTTAGCCACTGGACAACAAAGTATCCTCGAATCAACTGCTGACAAGAGGACAAAATGGACAGATAGGACATGAAACAAAGGACTACTGATTCTTGCCAAAACAAGTATGGTTATGGCTTTATCAAAAGGCATCTGCTGAGGCCAGGACAATATGGCACCATCCCTGAAGTGGCCTTCACAATCCGGAAAAGGTACAGTGCCCTTTTCTTTGAAGGCAGCTGAACAGGCAGTGGGCAGATGGCTTCTGGTGTGCAGTGGAACAGCAGCTGAAACAGTTATTTTTGAAGAGTAACTAAGCTCACGCCTCTCAATAGTAGACTGGCATTTAATAGAAGGATATGGAGAAGGACGGGATGCTGAGACGAAGACACACACACACACACACACACACACACACACACACACACACACACATAGCCAAGAAGAATGGACAGCTGAATTCAAAAAACATCAACAATTTCCAGAATTTAAAATCCTGAATCACGACATGACACTAGTGGAATTCAGGTGTTTCTGGCATGGACTGCTCTCACCAAATGTGAGGTCGAACTGTTGACCTTGTGTACATCCTAGTTCACAATGAGTCTGTCAGATATGCTAAGCCTATAGGCTGAAGATGATGCCCCAACACTGTGGAGAAACCTCAGGTGACTGTCCAGGCAGCTGGCTGTTTCTGTCAACTCACATTTTTTTTGGAAGCTGCTTGCATGCACTTCCTGTTTTTATTTTTTATTAGGTAATATTATTTCCTTCTTGGGTCTCTGAGGGAGTTGAAGATTAGTTAGTTATAGTTGAAGATTAGTTAGGATAGAAAGTGAATTAGGTACATTTTGGATTTACCAAAATAGGATAGATAATGGAATTATTTTCTCTGAATTTGTCAATACAAATGGACTAGACATTGTTTAGGTATTTATTACTTGTATATATGGTATATAGTTATTGTACTTTTGTATATAGTTTTTCCTTATGTTAGTTATAACCTTTTTCCTTTTTTCTTTTTATTAAATAGAAAAGGGGAAATATGGTGATATTTTAATTGTACTGAAATGTGATTTATTTGTATGTTAATAAATAAAGTTGCCTGGGGGTCAGAGCTAATAGCAAGTCATAGCAGAAACTGGGCGGTGGTGGTGCACACCTTTGATCCCAGCTCTTGGGAGGCAGAGCTAGGCGGATCTCTGTGTGTTCAAGGATACAGCCAGCATGGAGACACATGCCTTTAATCTCAATACCAACCATAGAAGACCTGGATGTCTGTACAGACAGGCAGTGACGAGGAGGTCATGTGATTGGGTTTACAACCAATGAGAAGGCAGAATAGAAAGTCTATAAAAAAGACAAACAGACAGGAAGTAGGTCTCTGGCTGAGGAAGATAGCAGCGGCAGTGAAGGGTAAGGTTTTTAGCTCTTAGCTATCACTCTGACCTCTTGGGCTTTCATCTTTGCATTGGCTCTGTGTTTCTTATTTAATAAGACAATTATATCTACACCAGAGAACATCAGGATCCACACTGCCTTATCACCAGTTCCAGAAGAATAAGGTTTCACCCCACAAGCTCTTCTTTCCTGGTTCCCTCTTCTAATTAACCACTCCGATAATTGTTACAGGGTCACCATAGAGCTGGAGGCCAAGGACCATCAAGTACACCCAGGTCGTAAGGAACAGTAACAGTCGAAAGGTATTTACACCCCCAGACTCAAAAGGGTCTGGGCTCTGCAAAAACAGACTTTAATATAACAGTCTATTACTGTTAGCCCTCAGCAATTGATCACCCGTGTCTCCTGGATAAAGGAAACAGGTGTCTTAAAATCTGTCTCTGATAAGGCTTATCTCAGGTAAAAATTAAAAGCGTGTTCCAAATATCCCCTGCCTCTACCCCCCCCCACACACACACTAACACTAACCAATATAGCAGAGTACTAAAACATTACAATATCATGGTCACCAGCTCAAGATTTTAAATTTCCCTTGGCTGCTTCTTAATATGTTTAAAAATTCTTCTGAGCTCCAGAGCCAGCTTGAATCCACCTGGACAACACCTTGTCAGATAATTCCCAAAGCAGCAGATGACAATCCACTTCCCCATGATGCCTGGCTACCTCAGAAGCTCCCTTCCCTACCCACCAAGAGTTAACCAACACCCACCAAGTCAGCTGGAAGCAGTTTTGGGAGACATGGCACCCCCCACTCCTGTTCATCTTCCTTTTTTATTTAATAAGCAAAGAATCTGGAAAGTTGGAATTCCTGGCCACTCCCCCAGCTACACAACCATTCATGTGCTGGCAAAATGATTAGTCATTCCAGGGCTTTATGCCCTATGTAATCCGTGAGCTGCGTGATCATGTAATTTGTGCACAGCATGATCATGCAATCTATGTGCATGCATGGCATAGCTCTGTAAGCCCATGTGCGCATGTGCAGGGGAATCCATAAAAAGAGGGTCACAGACTCCTCCCCCTTCTTCTTGGTCTTCTTCTCACCCCCCTCACCCCCACACATATTTTCCTTAAGCCTAAGCACATTCTCTTCTGTCCTTCCTTCCCTAATAAACTCTGATAGTGGGTTTTGTCATGCCTCATGGCTTTTCTTGCATGGTAACAGCACCACTTAATGAATAACATTGCACCACATAAAGCCAACACCAAGTCCCGCTCAGAGCTTTACAAGTAATTGTCTCTCAATATCAACCAGTTTAAAATGATTTTTAATTACCAAAAACAAAAACCAAAGCAAAATAAAAAAGCTTAAACTAGAAAGGGCTTCCTTTGGCTCACATTTCCAGAGGGACACAGCCCATCATGGTGGGGAGGTACAGGGCTTCCTTTGACCACATTTCCAGAGGGACACAGCCCATCATGGTGGGGAGGTACAGGGCTTCCTTTGACCACATTTCCAGAGGGACACAGCCCATCATGGTGGGGAGGTACAGAAACGGGTTGATCACATTGCATATGCACCCAGGAAACATAGAAAGATAACAGAAAGTGGAACCAAGATATCAAACCTCCAAGCCACTCCCAGTGACACTTCCTCCTGAAGGTCCCACAACCTCCCCAGATAGTGCCACCGCTGGGGACCAAGTTCAATGTTATGAGCCCATGGGAGACACTTCCTACGAAATCACAATCGTAACATGCTCATGCACAACACCCACGTGGAAGTTAGAAGGTAGCTTTGTAGAACTGGGTCTCTCCTTCCACCATTATGTGGGGTCCAAGGACTGAACCTGGGTCATGAGACTTGTTTGGCCTGGCTATCTTGATAGCTCAAAACTGGATTTTTAGCTGCTTAGTAACATTTCCAAAGTTTTAAAAGTCCAGAAACAGCGTATCATTGCCAAGCTGGTTCTCAGCATCGAAGCCTTTGTGGTTTATTGGAAAGGACGCATACCTGCACCTAATTTATGGAAATGTGATGAAGTAGACCAGGATTTTAATGGAATCTGGTAAAACGTTGGCGTGAGGTTGCAGCCTGAGCCAACTGAGAAGCCACAGATTCATCGTGCTGTTATTAATAACTCTGTGTTGTTATTATTAGTCCACTATCCCACCCTGTGCACAACTCCTCAAGACGAAATCTCTGCACTGTGGCTTTGGAGTTGATTGTTCCATCAGTCTGTGAAGAAAGTAGAATGTGCACCTACCTCATTAGGGTGTTGAGCATTAATTGGACAATGGCCTGTGGCCAGCTGTCCTCAGTATGGAAGTGCATCTAAGCAAGAGTATTCCATGTCTGTTCTAATTTTGTCCCATGTGTGAGCAAGGTGACTAAGACCCAAGAGCTTTGCCAGGGCTTTGAGTGTGCTGCAAAGCCTGTTGTCTCTACATATGAAGTGCCACCAGGAGGCATTAAAATGTCAACGCCCTTTGAGGGCCTTAACTCATTAATACAGCTGCAAAAGCATCCTCTGAATAAGTAAGTATAGACTGTTACAGTCTAAGCTTTAACACAAATAAGGTCCTCTAGGGAGTTCCAGAATATCCAGGAGTGCAAAGAACAGGAGTTTTAAGTGGTGGGTGCCATGCTGAGAGGGTGCTCATGGAGAGTCTGAATGTGCCCAGCACTCCAACCCCCCGAACACAGCAGTAGATCAACTTGACACTTCCCAGCTCTAATTTACTTCTTCCTCGTTTTATTTCACGGCATTCCCAATTATGCAGCTGCCAGGAAAGGAAGCAAAGGGATTTCAATACAGAAAAGACCAGGCCACTTCTTTGTGGACAAGACTTTTTACACAGAGTCAATGGGTCACATCTCCTGCCGGTTCTGAGACACTTCCAGAACAACCTAGCAAGGTCAAGCACCAGCACCAGCCCTTTGGCTTGGCTCTTTCCTCAATGGCCACACAGTTTCTCAGCTGTCTGGGAGACCCATCCATAACAGGCCATCTTATTTGGTAAATGTTTCCCTACTTACTGAAGAGTGTTCATTATTGATGACCAGAAAGGGAACTCCTGCCTCCCGTGGCAGAAGTTGATACATTTGCTTTGTATAATTGCCGTGTGTAGTTATCCATGTGGTCGTTCAGCTAAAATAAATTGCCTCCTTCCCATAAGAGTCTCCCCCAGTGTCATGGGAGAGCTGGGGGAAACTTGGCCGCAGAGACTGAGCTCTTTGCTAACACCACAGGCAGGCCCAGAAGCAGCGGGCAGATGGCAAGTTGGAGATAAATAGTGTTTTTAATGGCCACAGGGGGCTATGTCTGTAAACTGCCCCACTGAATGGCAACATGATGTGAGCGTTAATTTATCTATATTGCCATCAGTGTTGGATCTTCTGAGAATGTCTCCCCATTTCCTCTAACACCCAAAATGTGATCTGCCTTCAAAGGGAAGTGGTTAGAGTGGTGGGAGAAAGAAGCAAACAGGGCAGGTGGGTAAGAGGGACCTCACGCAGATGACCAGGTGGGTAAGAGGGACCTCACGAGGGACCTCACGCAGATGACCAGGTGGGTAAGAGGGACCTCACGAGGGACCTCACATAGATGACCAGGTGGGTAAGAGGGACCTCACGCAGATGACCAGGTGGGTAAGAGGGACCTCACGTAGATGACCAGGTGGGTAAGAGGGACCTCACGCAGATGACCAGGTGGGTAAGAGGGACCTCACGCAGATGACCAGGTGGGTAAGTGGGACCTCACGCAGATGACCAGGTGGGTAAGAGGGACCTCACGCAGATGACCAGGTGGGTAA
>CABHPP010143395.1:20470-31466 GCA_902168425.1 Peromyscus attwateri
ACACACACACACACACACACACACACACACACACACACACACACACACGGAAAAAAAAACAAAAAACAAAACAAAAACAAACAAAAAAAAAAACTGGAGTGATCTCATACTAGGAACTTAACAGCACACCTGAAAACTCCAGAACAAAAAGAAGCAAACTCATCCAGGAGGAGTAGATGGCAGGAAATAATCAAACTCAGGGCTGAAATCAATAAAATAGAAACAAAGAGAACAATACAAAAAATCAATGAAACAAAAACTGGTTTCTTTGAGAAAATCAACAAGATAGACAAATCCTTATCCAAACTAAAAGGCAGAGAGAGAATATTCAAATTAACAAAATCAGAAACTAAGAGGGGGACATAACAACAGACACCGAGGAAATCCAGAGAATCATGAGGTCGTACTTCAAAAATCTATATTCCATAAAATCTAAATCTAAAAGAAATGGATGATTTTCTCCATAGGTACTACTGACTGAAATTAAACCAAGACTGGATAAGCAATTTAAGTAGACCTATAGCCCCTAGTGAAATAGAAGCAGTCATTAAAAGTCTCCCAAACAAAAAAGCCCAAGGCCACATGGTTTTAGTACATAATTCTACCAGACTTTAAAAGAAAAGTTAATGGCAGTACTTCTCAAATTATTTCACAAATGCAAACAGAAGGAGCATTGCCTAATTTGCTTTCAGAGGCCACAGTTACTCTGATACCCAAATCACATAAAGATCCAACAAAGAAAGAGAATTACAGACCAATTTCCCTTATGAGCATAGAAGCAAAAATAAAATATTTGCAAACTATGTCCAAGAACACATGAGGAAGATCGCCCACCATGATCAAGTAGGCTTTATCCCAGAGATTCAGGGATGATCCAATATACGAAAATCAATAAATGTGATTCACTATATAAACAAACAGAAAAAAAGAAAACCACATGATCATCCCATTAGATGCAGAGAAAGTCTTTGATAAAATCCAAAACCCCTTTATGATAAGAGTCTTGGAGAGATTATGGATATAAGCAGACATACCTAAACACAATAAAGGTAGTTTACAGCAAGCCTATAGCAACATCAAATCAAATGGAGAGAAACTCAAAGCAATTCCACTAAAATCAGGAACAAGACAAGACTCTCCACTCTCTCCATCTATACTCAATACAGTGCTTGAAGTCTTAGCTAGAGCATTAAGGTAACTGAAGGTGATCAAGGGTATACAGATTGGAAAGCAAGAACTCAAAGTATCTTTATTTGCAGACGATATGATAGTATACATAAATTCCACTTGGGAACTCCTACAGCTGATAAACACTTTCAGCAAAGTAGCTGGATACAAAATTAACTCACAAAAATCAGTAGCCTTCCTGTATTCAAATGACAAACAGACTAAGAAAGAAATCAGGTAAATAGCACCTTTCACAATAGCCTCAAGTAATATAAAATATCTTGAGGTAATTCTACCCAAGCAAGTAAAAGGTTTGTATAATTGTCTTAGTTTGGGTTTCCATTGCTGTGAAGAGACACCACAACCACGGCAACTCTTATACAGGAAAGCATTTAATTGGGGCTGGCTTATAGTTCAGAGGTTTAGTCTATTATCATCCTGGTGGGACATGGTCACATGCAGGCAGACATGGTGCTGGAGAAGGAGCTGAGAGTTCTACATCCAGATCCTCAGGCATCAAAGAGAGAAAATTACACTGGATATGGCTTGAGCATCTGAAACCTCAAAGCCTGCTCCCAGTGACTCACTTCCTCCAACAAAGCCACATCTACTTCAACAAAGCCACACCTCCTAATAGTGTGTGGTGGTTTGAATAGGAAATGGCCCCCAATAGACTCATGTGCTTGAATGATTGGCCCAGAGGGAGTGGCTCTACCAGGAGGTATAGCCTTGTTGGAGTAGATTTGGCCTTGGAGGAAGTGTGTCACTTTGGAGGTGGGCTTTGAGGTCTCATATGCTCAAGCTAGGCCTAGTGTGGTACTTCCTGCTGCCTGTGGATCAAGATGTAGCACTCTCAACTACCTCTCTAGCACCATGTCTGCCTGCATGCTGCCATGCTTCTGTCATGATGATGATGGACTAAATCTCTAAAACTGTAAGCCAGCCCCAATTAAATGTTTTCCTTTTTGAGATTTTTCTGTGGTCATGGTGTCTCTTAACAGTAACAGGAATCCTAACTATGACATAGTGCCACTCCCTATGTGCCTATGGGAGCCATTTTCATTCAAACCCCACATTCCACTCTGTGGCCCTTATAGGCTTGTACCCATATCATAATGCAAAATGCATTTAGTCCAACTTCAAAAGTCCCATAGTCTATCAGTCTCAACCCTGTTTAAAAAGTCTCTTTTGTAGACTCGTGACTATCTCTTAACTGTAACTCCTATAAAATCAAAATGAAAAAACAGATCATATACTTCCAACATATAGTATCACAAAATATACATTACCATTTCAAAAGGGAGGAAAGGGAGCACAGTGAGGAAATACTGGACCAAAGCAATACTGAAAAGCAGCTGGGAAAACTCCAAACTCTGCATCTCCATGTCCGATGACAAAATGCTCTTCAGATCTCCAACTCCTTTCAGCTTTGTTGACTGCAACCACTTCTTTCTCTAGGGCTGGTTCCACACACAGCCTGCAGCTCCCCTAGGCAGGTATCCCACAACTCTGGCATTGCCAACATTTTGGAGTCTCCAAGTCAATCCAGACTTCAACTTCACAGCTTCACACAATGGCCTCTATGCAGGGACACCCCGGATACAGGCCTGTCCTTAGAGGCTTTTCCTAGCCATGAATAGAGATTATATAACCCCTTTTCTTATATTCTTGACTCTAAAGCCAGAACCATGTGGCCAAAGCTGCCAAGTTCTGCTGCTTGCTGGGGCTGGAACATGGCCCCCTCATTCAATTGTGTTTTCATCAGCTTTCTGTTTTTGATGGTTTCCTTCATTGCTTAAGCTTGGATCTCCTGGAACTCTTTCTGTAGACCAGGCTGGCCTTGAACTCAGAGATCCACCAGCCTCTCCCACCCCACCCCTGAGTGCTAGGATTAAAGCTGTTCACCTGGCTCTGAGCTTTTCTTTAATTCCTTTTCAGAAACTGGAAACTTAGATGGGTGGGATTTTGCCCTGAGGTCACCACTCCCTTTATTCCATTTAGCATCAGGCTTTTCTTTAATCTTTTTATCTCCTTGAACACTGGATTTAGCTCCATTCCACTTCTCAGTGCCCCCTTTCTCCTCAAAGTGTATGTTTTGTATTTTTCCTTGCTCAGCTTGTTCCTTTTAATTACAGAGCTGGTTAGCATGGCCACTAACAACCAAGCAATGCAGTCAATACTAGGCAGTCTGGAAAACACCTCTGCCAAGGCTGTTAATCTGTATCTCTTCAACTTAAACTCAGGTAGACTTTTTTGTACAAGAGCAGAAAGCAGCCACATTCTTCACCAAAATATCACAAGATCAGTCTCTAGGCCACATATTAATATTCTTCTCCTCTGAAATCTCTTAATTCAGGCCCCCAAAGTTCAAGTCATTCCAGCACCACTGTCTTCCAAGTTCCTACTTGTATGGCCCATTAATCCCTGCTTAAGGTATCCAATTGCTTTTCTAGTCTAAAGTCCTAAAGTGTTCCATATTCCTCCAGACAAAAACATGGTCTGGCTTATCATAGAAGTACCTCAGTCCCTGGTACCAACTTCTGTCTTAGGGTTTTTATATTCCTGTGAAGAGACACCATGACCGTGGCAACTCTTATAAAGGAAATTGTTTAATTGGAGCTGGCTTACAGTTCAGAAGTTTTAGTCCATTATTATCATGGTGGGAAACATGGCAGCAGGCAGGCAGACATGGTACTGGAGAAAGAGCTGAGAGTTCTATGTACAGATCCTCAGGCAGCAGGAAGAGGAAATGACACTGGGGCTGACTTGAGCATCTGGAACATTAAAGCTCACCCCCAGTGACACACTTTCTCCAACAAAATCATACTTCCTAATAGTGTCAGTCCCTGTGAGCCTATGGGAGACATTTTCATTTAAACCATTACAATGATAAAATCTTCAAGTCTTTGAAGAAAGAAATTGAAGAAAATATCAGAAGATGGAAAGATTTCCTATGCTCATGGACGACAAGATTAAGTAGCAAAAATGCCCATCCTACCAAAAGCAATCTACAGATTCAATACAATCCCTATTAGAATTCTAACACAATTCTTCATAGAACATTGAAAGGGCAATTATCAACTTCATTTGGGAAAATAAAAACATCCAGGATAGCTAAAACAATTCTGAACAATAAAAGAACTGCTGGAGGTCTCATGATTCCTGATTTCAAGTCATACTACAGAGCAATGGTAATAAAAACTGCGTGGTATTGGCACAAAAACAGACACATGGATCAATGGAATTGAACTGAAGACCCAGACATAAATCCATATACCTATTGACACCTAATTTTTGATAAAGAAGCCATAGTACAAATACACACTGGAAAAAAAGACATCTTCAACAAATGGTGCTGATCAAACTGGATGTCTGCATGTAGAAGAATGCAAATAGATCCATACTTAGCACTCTGTACAAAACTCAAGTCCAGGTGGATCAAACACCTCAACATAAAACCAGATACACTGAAGCTAATAGAAAAGAACGTGGGGAATAGCCTTGAATTTGCTGGCACAGGAGACAACTTCCTGAACAGAACTCTAATAACACAGGCACTGAGATCAACAATTAATAAATAAGACCTCATGAAACTGAAAAGCTCCTGTAAGGCAAAGGACACTGTCAATAGGACAAAATAAGAGCCTACAGAATAAGAAAATATTTTTACCAACTCTGTATCCGACAGAGAACTGTTATCCAAAATATATAAAGAACTCAAGAAACTAGATATCAAAAAACCCCAAATAATACTATTAAAAATGGTTTACAGATCTGAACAGATAATTTTCAACAGAGGAATCTCAAATTGCCAAGAATCACTTAAAGAAATGTTCAACATCCTTAGCCATCAAGGAAATGCAAATCAAAATGTCTTTGAGATTCTATCTTACACCTGTCAGAATGGCTAAGATCAATACACAAGTGACAGCTCATGCTAGAAAGGATGTGTAATAAGGGGAACAATCATCCATTGCTGGTGGAAGTACAAATCTGTACAGCCACTATGGAAATCAATATGGCAGTTCCTTAGAAAGTTGGAAATAAATCTACCTCAAGACCCAGCTATACCACTCTTAGGCATATATTCAAAGGACAATTCATCCTACCATAGGGGCACTTGCTCAATCATGTTCATTGCTGCTCTATTTGTGATAGCAAGAAACCGAAAACAACCTACATGTCTCTTAACAGAAGAATGGAAAAAGAAAATATGATACATTTACACAATAGAATATTACTCAGCTGTTAAAAAACGACATCACAAAATTTGCAGGCAAATGGATGGAACAAGAAAAAAATCATCCTGAGTGAAGTAACTCAGACTCAGAAAAATAAATATTATATTATTCACTTATACATGGATATTAGCCATTAAGTAAATAATAACCAACCTACAATCCATAGACCCAGAGATGTTAGGTATAGAAGAGTCTAGGACAGTATTTCTCAACCTGTGGGTTATAACCCCAGTAGGAGATTGAATGACCCTTTCACAGGGGTCACCTAAGACCATTGGAAAACAGAGATTTTACATTATGATTCATTACAGTAGCAAAATTATAGTTATGAAGTAGCAATTATTGGGGTCACCAAACATGAGGAACTGTACTAGAGGGTTACAGCATTAAAAAAGTTGAGAACCACTGCTTTAAGGGGACACACAGATCACCCTGGGTGGAGGAAATAAAATAGATCTTAAGGGTGGACTGAGGGTGGGTGGGGATGAGAATGAGAGGATCAGGAGCGAGGGAGGGAAGAGAGATTGAGGGAGAGAATCAGGAAGAGACAGCTGGAGTTGAGGAGCATTTGAGGGATGATATGGAAACCTAGTGTAGTGGAAACATCCTAAAATATATGAAGGTGCTCCTGATGACCCAGTGAGGTCTCCTAATAACAGGGATATGGAATCTCAACTGGACATCTCTTGTCACAAAACAAGACTTCCAATAGGAGGACTAAGTTACATCCAATTGAGTTGTTGACCAAAGGGGGTCCCATGGAAATCCCCAAACACCCCAGGCTGTTGCTAAGACAATAGGTTGCTCCCTGCAAACTGACAGCAAGATCACATTGTATAGGAAAACACCACACAACTCATTGAACATGGAGAGGTAGTGCATGAAACCTTCATCCCTACATTCTAGTGTCTTTAGTTAGGGAAGGTATTCTGCAGGCTACCAAAAGAGTAATGTAAACAACAACCCAGCAATGTAAACACCAACCCAGTCATAAAACTTTGACCTACAATCTGTCCTGCCTTCAAGATATGCTAGGGTAATAGGGCACAGAACTTGTGGGAGTAGACAACCAATGTCCATGAGATGTAACCCATGCCTGACATTGCTTGGGTAACCAAGAACCAGAGACTAAATAGCCCAGAGACCTATGGTAAAACCAAACATGACTGGCCTAAAAGCAAGTATCAATAAAAATGACTCCTATTGATACTCTGCTATACTCATAGCCTTATTCAGTCATCATCAGAGAAGCTTCCTCAGCAGCAGATAGGAGCAGATGCAGAAATCTACAGTCAGACGTTTTGAGGAGAGAGAGTGTAAATGGGATGTCTCCATCAAATCCCTTCCTTCAGAGTTCAGGGAATCACTTGAAAGAGCAGGAAAGACTGTAAGAGCTGGAAGGGATGGAGGATACCAGGAGAACAGGGCCCTCTCAATCAACTAAGCAAGGCACAAAGGAGCTCACAGAGGCTGAAGCAGCAAGCACAGAGCCTACATGGGTCTGTAGCAGGTCCTCTGTGCATGTGTATTATAGCTTTCAGCTTAGTATTTTTATGGGACTCCTGAAATGTGAATGAGTGGGCCTCTGATTCTTGTGCCTGCTCTTGGCTCTCTTTTTCTTCTGTTGAATTGCCTTATCTAGCCTCAATGTGATGGTTTTTGTTTTATTTTATTATATTTTATAATATTTATTATATTTTGTTATGTTTGGTTGTTATCTCTTAGAAGCCTGTTCTTTTCTAGTAAAGACAGAAAAGGGGTGGATCCAGAGGGGAAGAGAGGTGGGGAGGAACTTTAAAGAGTAGAGGGAGAGGAAACTGTAATCAGGATATATTTTATGAGAATAAAAGTTGTACAAATAAGTAATTATCTTGATTTTTAAAACATATGTTCAGAGTCATGGGTCTACTACTCACTTCTCACTGTGTGACTCTGAGTAGCTGTCTGGACCATAGGAAATCTTGGTTTGGCATAGAAAGGGAGAGAATGCTAGCCCATCAGAGTGTTGTGGGGATGTAATGAGATCTTGGAGGCATGTCTGCCATGTAAGAGCTGCTCAGAAGGCCATGTTGGAAATGCATCTCGAATTCCCTGGAACTAGACTTAGAAAGGTAGATGTTTTGCTTAGTTTTTAGTTGCCAGTATGCCACCTAGAATCACCTGGGAAGAGATTAATGAGAAAATATCTCGATCAGGTTGGCCTGTGGACATGTCTGTGGAGGGTTGTTTTGATTGTTAATTGATGTAGGAAGACCGTTGTGGGAATCACCATCCCCTAGGCAGGGGTTCCTGAGCAGTATAAAAGAGGGGAGGTCTATCTGAGACAAGCTGGTGCAGGGGTGCGTTTGTTTCTCTACGCTTGACTGTGGGCGTGATCTGACTGAATACCTGCTTGAGTTCCTGCTTGGACTTCCTGAAACAATGGGCCTTCACCAGGGAATGTAAACTGAAATAAACTAACCTTTCCTCCCTTGAGTTTGGCCAGGGTATTTTATCATATCAACAGAAATGAAACTGGAGACGTAAACAAGGAAAAGATCATTTTTTAAAGTTGGTATTTGAGAGGTTTGAGGGTAAGTTTTTCATAGCTGAAGGCTCTGATGAAGAGAGCGGGCCTGCTCAGGGATGAGAAGAGAGGGTTAGGGATGTGCCTCAGTGCTCAAGCGTTTGCCAGCTTAAAGCTCCGGGTCACACCCCAGTACTGGACTGGGAAGAAAGGAGGCAGAGAGTAGGACAGAAATCTTCTGATATTCCAACATCATTAGAACATTTTAGGACAAGCACTGAGCTGAGGAAAACAATTAGGAAAATAAGGAGGGCCAAGAACGAAGTCTTGGACAATGCTGCTGTTTAAAGGGGAAATATAGGCAGGAAAAACATAGATACGGATCTGAGAGATTAGAGAAAACTTGACAAGAACAGCACCACAGAAGCCAAAATAGGAAAGAATGTCTAAATGGAGCCTGACGCTTCAGTGAGGTGTAGGAGAAAGGAAACCGAGAAGAGGCCAGTGAATTCCAAGTCAGTGGTTAATGGGTCTGTGACAGTAATGCTATAACAAAGTTACATCGCTGTTATTTTGATTCTACTGGAATCTCTTGCAGAGATGTGTTTATAATGCTAATGTTCCTCAGGGCTGGGGGGATTCAGGCCTGGGGTCAAGGCCTTACTCCGGAAGAAGTGTGTGTGTCAGGACAGCTGGTTACTCAGTGAAGAACCTGGGACTTGGAAGCACACATCAGAAAGATCTCTGAGTTTCAGTTCCTTGAATCTAGACTTGGAGAGTGTGTAAGACCCATCACAGGGGGTTAGTTACAGAGTCCCCTCACACTGAACACTCTAGAAGAAAGCTCTACTTTGTTGAGTAGATAACTATTTGTTTAACCCAAATCTTCAGTCTTGTTTGACATAAAGGTTTCTGGCTGGTTTTACGTACATACATTATGGAGATTATAAAAGGTGTGGTCCAACTTCCTCTATACTGGAGAGGAAAAGGGCATGGTATTCACTGAGGCCCCTGGACCCCAACCAAGAGAGAGGTTGCTCTCTAGAGGATTTCAGCTCACATAGGCCTCGAGGGAAAATGAGATAACAGGGTAGTGGTAGTACAGACAAAGATGAAAGACTGAAGAGCCTCATTCTTCCCTTAATGAGAATCCTACACATCTGGAGGGGTCGGTGTTGGGGGTGACTATGGGCGGGGAATTCACCTCTAATTGATGCATGACTGGATGGAGCAGGAGCTTAGTGGTAGAGGGATTGCTAACATGAGAGGCTCTGACTCAATTCCTAGGGCCATGAAACAAAACAAACAAACACAACAGTTTTCTGCCATGTTCTCAAGGAGCCCAGGAAAGCAGAAGACCGAGGAACCATCCCTCAGAAGACAGAGGCAGCATGTTTGGAAACAGGCGGCAGGGTGGGGGGGGGTGTAAGTCTGTAGTGACATGGAAGGTATGAAACAGGGATGAGATGGGTGAGGAACTAGGGACGCAGGCTCCGGGACTTGGGGAGGGTGACTGTTGCAAATTCTTCTTTTGTAACATGAAGAAAAGCTCACTTGAGAAAAGTGGGGAGTTTTTTAAAAAGTAAAAGAAAAAGGAAGTTAAAAATTAGGTGGCCACGGCACTCTGTGCAAAGCAAAAAATGAGAACCCGCAAAAGCAGGGTAGGGTAGAAGGCTGCAAGTGCTGCTGGGAAATGGCAGGGAGGGAAGAGCTGCTGTATGGCCCCCAGTTGCTGAGCAAAGATGTGTATCTATCACCACTGAGTGACAGCTGCCATAACGATGGGCATCAGGCCTTTGGGGAGATGCCTGTGGCCTGTGGCCTGCCAACTAGCTGAACTAGCTTAACCCCATAAGAAGCTGCTCTCAGGAAGTGACCTCAGAACTAAGGGGTAGAGACAGGAAAGAACAACATTTACAGACCAAGAACAGCACGCTGGACTTTGTCGTGTGCAGGGAGATGCCTGGACTGCTTCCCAGATACCTAACTAATTATTACTCAACCATGAAGACTTCAAGTTTAAAGGCCCAGCTCCATGGATGGATTCAACTTTCCTTCTCTGTCCCTTACCGTTACTGTTTTAAATGTGTTATCCCTAGATGATAGGTAATTTCCTAAGTACAGAAGCCGCACCCCTTGCCTCGGCGTGTGGGTTTGGCATAGCCCAGATGCTTCAATCTAGATTTCCAACTAGCACAGAGCTACACTCAGGGGGTCTAGGCCTCCATGCACACAGCTCTAAACAGTTTCCTCATTCAAATTCTCCTTCATTCCTGTTTAAATTGTCCCCAAGGGGCCTTTTCTTAGCCTCCATATAGCACAGCTGATTAGTTTTCATATACTCATTTGATATGTCATTCCAAAATTATAATAAAGCTTTATTTAGAGCTAATAATGAGTACATGATTCATGGAAATCACAAATGAAGAGAAATATACTTCATTTTGATTTGGAAAAACGTTGTTTCTCTCATGTCTTTATATAATTTTAATAGATATGATGATAGGTAATAGACAATGATGATGATAATAGATAGACAATGGATAGATAGATGAATGGATAGACAGATGACTGATGTATGGGTGGAGAGATGATAGGTTAATGGATGGTGTCTTAGGGTTTTTAATCACTGTGAAGAGACACCCTGACCATGGCAACTCTTACAAAGGAAAACATTTAATTGGGTGACTTACAGTTTCTGAGGTTTAGTCCATTATCATCATGGTGGGACATGGCAGTGTGAAGGCAGACATGGTGCTGGAGAAGGAGCTGAGAGTTCTACATCTTGATCTGCAGGCAATAGGAAATAAACTGACTCACTGGATGTGGCTTGAGCATATATGAGGCCTCAAAGCCTACCTCCACAATGACATACTTCCTCCAACAAGGTCACACCTAATCCAGCAAGGCCACTCCTCCTAATAGTGCCACTTCCTATGGGGGCCATTTTCTTTCAAACACCACAGATGGGTAAATAGATAGACAGATGACAGATGGATGGATGGGTAGATAGATGACAGATGACTGATGGATGAATAGATAGATAGATAGATAGATAGATAGATAGATAGATAGATAGATA
>CABHPP010143395.1:31476-44859 GCA_902168425.1 Peromyscus attwateri
ATAGATAGATAGATAGATAGATAGATAGATAGATAGATAGATAGATAGAAAGATAGAAAGATGCTCATTCCTATATATGAACTCTAAAACTATCTCATTAAATGGGATGACAGAGCAGCAACCTCCATCTTGCATTCAAAGTACCAAACTCCAGGCCTCCATCTCAGACCTGAGTCAGAAGTGTCATTTTAACAAGATCGCAGCTGATTCCTGTGGCATTCAGAATTAAAACCCCCGATATCATTGATTACAAACCGAACTTATTGGGCTGGAAATAGAGGCCGATGGCAGAGTGTTTGCCTAGTGTGTACAATGCCCAGGGTTTGATCTCCAGAGCCACGCTGGGAGAGGGTGGGGCTGACAGGAAAGGAAAGAAAGCTTCGTGAGATCGATTGCATATTGTGACATCTGTAGTCTGACAGTTTAAATCCGTTTCTCAGAAATCCCCACCCTGACACCTTGAATTTACATTGTGTTTTAATAAAAGCCATAAGCTGATGTTTGAAAGCTCAACATTAGTTTACGTGCCTTTATTAAAAAGTCTTTGAACCTCTGACATGACACACAAGGGCACAGGACAGTGGCCCCAGTGCCCCCAATGCCTTACATATATGAGCCTGCACGGCCAGTCTGAAAACGGTTACACTCAGTACTAAGTGAGATGTCTTCATCAAACCCTCCCCTCAGAGTTCAGGGATATTTGAGGAAGAAGAGATGGAAAGATGTAAGCCAAAGGAGAGGGGTGACTCCAAGTGTCTCCCAGACACAGTAGGACGGCGCACGTATGAACTCACATAGACTATGGCAGCATGCACAGGGCCTGCAGAGTCAAGCCAGACAGGGCCCCAGTGCTGAGAGGGGGAAGTGAAGACAGGCTCCCTCCCCTAACCAAGGCAATTGACACTTGCTTGCAGAGGAAAAATTAGCTTTCTCCAATGGGGTCTCTCTAGATATATTAACCACACTTAAGGATAGGTCTCATGCTGAAGAGTAGTTGGCCAACATAAAACAAACTCAATAATCTTTGTAGAGAATGGTTTCTGAATTTGTGGTGTTTTTTGTGGTTTCTCTGTGAGTGCATGTGTGTACATGAGTGTTTCTTGTATGTTTGTTTCTTTCCTTTTTGATTTTTTGAGACAGGGTTTCTTTGTGTAACAGTCCTGGCTGTTCTGGAACTCACTTTGTAGACCAGGCTGGCCTGGAACTAACTGAGATCTGCCTGCTTCTGTCTCCCAAGTGTTGGGATTAAAGGCGTGCACCACCACCTGGCCTGCCTGTTGGTTTTCTAAAGAGAGAAAAAAGGGATGTAGAATTGGGTGAGTGCGATGGGGGAAGGGTTTGGGAGGAGTTGGGGGAGGGGAAACATGATTAGACTATAATGTATGAAAAAAATCTTTTTAAATAAAAAAGAAAATGTGTTTGGTTTTAAAGTTTTATGCAAATTCTGCAGACAGATTGATGTAGAAGCTGCTTGCTCTGGTTTAGAAATGAGGTTTTTAATGTAGAAAACTTCAAACACACAAATAGGCTATGCAAATTCTTTTTATTGGTCACACAATTTTAAAAATTATTAAAATTCTTTTTTTCTTTCAACTCTCCGCCCTTAGTGCAGAAAGCCACTGCATGTGCGGCATAACCAGTTTACAGTCTTTTAAAAGTAAGTCCAAACGAACATGTCACCTGAAACATTGTTGATATTTAAGAACTGTACTTTTTAAACATGTTGATACCATCACCAAATCAAATAGATCTCTAGGAACTCCTTAATATCATTTTATTTCCAGTCTGTCTTCAGTTTTCCATACTTGTTTCAAAAATTACTTTAAGGGACTATATTGTTTGGGGTGGGTCAGTCCTAAAACATCTACATATTGCAAATGGTTGGCATGTGTTTAAGAAGATCTGCTTTGTTTTGTTTTCTTTAAATGTCATTTATTTGGGGAGAAAAATTAAGGTCTTAATGCTGTAGGATGTCCTTTATTGTAATGTATTTGGATTGTTGAGGCCTCATGGTGTCACCAAGGACATTCCCCTATCTTCCATATTCCCGTGACCTGAGAGGTTGAGACTTGATTGAAATCAGTCATATACAGAACAAGGGTACTTCATCTGTGTGTCTGGGTAGTGTGTGCATGTGCACATGCCTTCCTGTGTGTGGATGGAGGCTCGTGCATGTGTGTCTGGATAGTGTGTGCATATGCCATGCCTTTGTGTGTATGGATTCAGACTCATGCACGTGTGTCTGGGTAGTGTATGTATGTACACATGCCTTCCTGTGTGTGGATGTAGGTTCATGCATGTGTGTCTGGGTAGTGTGTGCATGTGCCATGCTTTTGTGTGTATGGATTCAGGCTCATGTGTGTTTGTCTGGGTAGTGTGTGCATGTACACATGCCTTTGTGTGTGTGGATGGAGGCTCATGCATGTGTGTCTGGGTAGTGTGTACATGTGCACATGCCTTTGTGTGTATGGATTCAGGTTCATGCATGTGTGTCTGGGTAGTGTGTACGTGTGCACATGCCTTCGTGTGTGGGTGGAGGCTCATGCATGAGGAAGGCTGTCTGTCAGTCCTCGTCTTTACCCTTGTTTGAGGCTGGCTCTCCCCTTTGTTGTTTGCCTGTGAGCCTCCCGGGATTCCTGTGTCTCTGCCCCATCTCACCTTAGGAGCACTGTATTGCTGCCTTCCTGTGGGTCCTGGAGATGTGAACCCGGGTCCTCATGCTTGCATGGCAAATGCTTTACCCAGTGAGCCATTTCTCCAGTTGTTCTTTTTATTGCCTGGCACGCAGAGGTGCGTGCTGGCGCTTCTCCCACTGAGGAGTTTTAAATTGGCCTGTGGGTCCAGGTGGTGTCCTTGAGATTCACAGACAGCAAGGCTACAGTCCACATGATCTAGTGGAGTAGGCAGCCACTGGGGATTGTCACCTGAACCATATGGGACAAGGGGGGATCACTTCCTCCCACCCTCCCTTAGTCCAGTGGCCGTCCAGTCCTGCCATTTGCCTGTCCTGAGACACACAAAAGGAAAGCAGGAAAGGTGCTTACCTCTCTGTTGTCACCACTTTCAAATGGATAAGCATCTTCTCAAAGCCTGTGGAAACGTTCATTACAGCCCCATTCTACAGAGGCAGAGACAGGACAGTGGCTAGGAAGAGGTCAGAGGTCAGCAGGAGTGGGGGGGATCATGGGGGAGTAACAGCACAATGCATTGTATGCATACGTCACAGTATTTCTAAGAGTAAGAAAATACTTTCTTAAGAGAATTTACTCCTACCGACTTAGCAACCCTACTCCACGCAGTGATTTCAATTCCACCCTGGTAGAGTGGCTCTTAGCACAGGGGTTGATGAGGACACGAGGAAATGTCGATTCCGTCTGCCATGATGAGCCTGATAAACGCTGAAGTCCCTGGAAATCAGGTCGAACACTCCTCAGGACGTTAAAGTAGAACTGCCATCTGACCCAGCCAGCCCGCTCCTGGGTGTTTAATCAGAGGGCCAGGCAGTGTCCTGAGAAGACAGGAGCACCCCCAAATCTACAGCATTAGTCACAACAGCCAAGACGTGAAGGCGGGGGCCTGCAGAGATGGCTCAGTGGATAAGAGCACTCACTAGCAAGCATGTGGCCTGAGTTCAAATCCTCACCACCCTTGTAATAAGTTGGGCATGGATGAATATCCCTGTAACCCCAGGATTGGGGACCAGTTAGCCCAACATAAACATAAAAGTTTCAGGTTCAATGAAAAACCCTGTCTCAGTAGAGAGTGACAGAGGAAGACAGAGCCCTCTGTGGCCTTTGCATGTTTATACATGGGTGTAAACACATGCACATACATGTACTCACACACAACATTCACATACACATATACAAGCACACTCAAAATGTATACACACACACACACACACACACACACACAGCACTCAATGTGAGAGTGAAATGTTTCAATGTGAAATCCTAAATGTTTATCAACAGATGAATTAAGAAAATGTAGACTATACACTCAGTAGAATAGGATTTGACTTTAAAAAGGAACTTCTGAAATATATGGGTACATGGATGACTCATGAGGTTATTATATCAAATGAAATAAGATGCAGAAAGGCAAATCTGCATGATTCTCTTACACAAAGTATCTAAAATAGTCAAACCCAGAGGGCTGTGGGGATGTGGAAATTAAAAGTTACTGTCAGCGGTTATGAAATTTCATTTGTTCGTGACAAATAAGCTCTGGACCTACTGTACAACAGCAATACAGCTGTACTTAAAAACAGAAGAAATCTTATGGACTAGCCTTTCACAGTCTAAACTTAGAGGTGGGGAGGGTTGGAAGAAAAGAGAGGCCTCCTGCATGGAACACAAGTGGAGGACTAAGCTAAAGAACTGTTTTCTTTTCCAGTAAAGCTTTGGGAAAGTGTCCAGTCATTGTTGCTGATGTCAGCAGAATGCCGGTGAGGATGAATCCATTACTGCTGTTACCATGGCAAGTGCATGTGTTTTCAGATGATGCCTGGCTGGCTGGTATTACTTCAAAACTCCTGGATTTTTTAACTAGAACAGGCATGGGGGTTACCACAGACTCTCAGCACACATCCCCTTCCATATACCTTCTAACTCCTGACGAGAGTAAATTCAAAGCATTTGCTTCAGACCTCCTTGAAGTGTTGAGCAGACAACTATTAAGGTGCTGGTGAAGAGGTTCCATGTCAAAGAAGTGTCAGAGGTCATTGGAGGCCATTTCCTAATCCCCGTGAGCTGTCCTGGGATGCTATGGATGCTCATATTGTACAATTGTAATAAGGACAATGTGACGAAGTGCAGGGATGCTAGAGGTCAACACAGACAACAAAGGCCAGCAGAGACATGAGGAATATTTAGGTGACAAGAAAATCACAGAGGGTGAAGCCGATGAGACCGTAGTGCAGGTGCCTGAAGGTCAGGAACCAGAGAAAAGAGAGGATCTGTGTCATTTAAAAACAAAAGTCATTGCTGTATGCAGACAAGGGTGGGTCTGCAGTATGGTACCATCGGTACCACCTGCCTGTCCTGATGCTTTTCCAGATGTTGCTTTTTGCCTGGGGAGAAAGCTCCAGGACTGAGATCAGTGTTTCATATTCAGTAGGATGATGGTGTGTGTGCCTCTACTGTATGTCACACACACACACACACACACACACACACACACACACACACACACACAATTATTTTATTTTTAATTGCACGTATGGGTATGTGTATATTTACATGAGTGCAGATGCCCATGTTAGCCAGAAGAGGGCATCTGATTCCGCTGGAGCTGCAATTACAGGCAGTTGTAAGCCATCCAATATATTTCTTGTATCCATTTCACTCATGGTACAATCACTTAAAATGCATGATCCAGGCTGGGCCCCAGACCTAGTAAATCAAAGTATCTAGAATTGGGCCCGATGGTGAACACATTGTGCCAGTCCTCATGTGACTCAGCGCATATTGAAATCTGAAAAGCAACCTGCGAAGTGGTAATATGTTTAGCTAATTCATAAGAGAAGGCTTATCTACTGTTTGTGCTCCAAGTTCTCCACGGGTGTTTACTAGGCTAAGTGGTGGCCCAGCAAAGATGCAGCCAAGTGCCTGGTGAATTTTGAAATGCAGCCACCTTCACACAGGAAACAATAGAGGCCATTAAAGTGACCTGAGTTTCTCAATAGGAAAACAGAACACCAACAAGTCAGACAAAACTCCCATGAAAAAAGACTCATGTCAGTCAGTGATGTTAGTAGAAACTTTGTCATTGTAGGCACCCATTCCAAAGAAAACTGCAAGATGTAGGCATATGTCTTTTTTTAAGATTTTATTTTTATCTATATGCATGTATGTCCATGCATGTGCAGGTGTCTACTGAGTTCTGAAAAGAGCATCAGACCCCCTGTGTAGCTGGAATTACAAGTGGTTCAACAACACAGATGCTGGGACCCAAACTCCAGTCCTCTGCAAGAGCAGCAAGTATTCCTAACATCTGAGACATCTCTCCACCTCTCTAAGTATACATCTTAATGAACTTTTCAAAATGAACATGGCTGTGTAACCACTATGTGGCCAAGAAACAGAACACAGTATGCCTTTTCCTGCCCATCCTGCCTGAGGAGAGCTGCCAGCCTGACCCCTAACACTACAGAGGTACCTGCTTGCTCAGATTCACCGTTGCCTCTCTGGCTGGCTGTCTTCTTCTCTATTCATCTGTGTGGATTTCCGCTGTTGTGTGCAATCCCATCACTTGACTCCATCAATCTGTTTGTCTTCATCACTAGAGATGGGTGTTCAAGCTATTCTCAGCATTGAGGCTATTGTAACTGGTGCTGCTGTGCATGTTTTTATATGTGTCTCTTAGTAGGCACATGTATACCTTTCTGCTATTGCTGGTTTCTAGGATATGCACATCTTTCTGATTGGAACAAATCTTGGCCCAATTTTTCCTGCTTCTTTGTATGCATGCCATTGACATGCCCTCCCACCCTGAGGCTGGACTCTGGCATGTGACTTTCTCAGGCCTTGGAGAGTAGAAAAGCAGATACAAATAGATACAAACACTTGCTGGGGTTTGATCTCTCTTTTGTTTTTCTCTGAAAACACATTCAGGGTACCCTGCTTGCACATACGAACTACATGAGAAGAGTGGAGTCATCTTGAATGAGGTCATCCTACCAACCAACCCAAACCACTCTGCTAACTGCCCACAGGTATGAGTAAACCCAGGTGAGATTGACTAAGCCTAAATCAAATAAGTGGTGCTGCCTGCTTGACCCGTAGACTTGTATAAAATAAGAAATGGTGGTTTTTAGGACAGCAACCTTCAGTGTCATGTGTTACATATTAATCATTAGTATTTGTTATGCAGCAGTAGCTAACTGCCACATTGCCAAACAGATTTCCAAAGGATGATGTCAACAGACACACCATTGGCAGTGTCTGGAGTTCTGAAGTTGTACACCCTTATCAATATATAGTATGATCAAACTATATGGAAAACATAGTATTTGATCTTGTTTTCATTTTAAGCATCCCCAGGAGCATGCAACTGTATCAGGTAACAGATTCAATTACATTTTACTAATAATTAACAGTGTTAAGAACCTTTTTATACATTAGTTTATAGCATATTCTCTGAAGTACCTTGGTTTCATTTTTCTGTCAGATTAATTGCTTTCTAGCTGCTGAGGTTTTTTTTACAGATGAACACATGTATCTATAGACACACTAGACAAGCACACTTTTATTTTGTTTGTTTATTTGGTGTGTGGGCGTACATGTGGAGGTCAGAAGCCAATTGGTAGTGGTGGGCCCTTCCCTTCCAACATGCAGATTCTGGGACAGAGCTCAGGTTGTCGGGCCTGGCAGCAAGTACCTTCACCTGCTGAGCCACCTCACTGCCCAGACAGGAGCCCTTTGTAGGCATATCTATGCAGCTATCTCCTGCTCTGTGCCCCATTTGACTGCAGCCAAGGTATCCCCTGTGAGTGAGCATTTTTAATTCAGTTTGCACATTTTATCTTTCATAGCTCTTGGCACGTTTTTGAGGTTCATGAAGCTTTTTGTTGTTGTTTTCTCCTAAAAGCTCTGTTGTCTTTTGTGGTTAGATCTTGGAATTGATTTTCTACTTATGGTAGATGGGGAATCAAAATATTCTCTGGTTCCTGATGGGTATTCAGTTGGCCCACGCATTTCTGTGAACTACGGTTAGTTGTAGAATTAGATTTGCACAGCTCTCACTGGGAGGCAGCATGGAATTATGGGAAGAGTTACTAGCTGGGCTCTAGTCTCAGTTGTGGTACCAGCTCACTGGCTCTGTCTTTGGACAGGTCACTAGAGCTGTGCCTGTCCATTCATAAAAAGAGGAGGTAAGCTTAAGATTTCTTCAGTGTTCCATGGAGAAGTGATGTCAGATTCTAACAACACCCTTGTTAGTTCAGGGATCACAGGGGAAGTATTCAGCATATTGGAGACCAAATTTCCTTTACCTGTTAAGATGGAAAAATCCCACCCATATGCCAAGCTATTGGGAGAATAAGGAAAATGTACGTGAAGTTTTACACCTGGCACGTTATGCTGTTCAGCAGGAGCATAATGGTGCTGTTGGTAGTCGTTATTCTGTGAGAGGGAAACAGCCTTCGGTTAATTTCACTAAAAACACAACTGGTAGTTTTAACTTAACAAGTGTCACAGGCTTGCTGGGAAATAAAGCTGCCTCATCTTCTCCATTCCTAAAAGATGTTACTTTGTCAAGATATAAAATCAGACTTCTAGAAATCATTCTCTATTATCCTTGATTTTGAAAGTTTGCCGTGTTTAATTTGTAGAGTCCTGAAAAGGACAGAAAGCCACCGTGACGTGGCTGCAATGGCACCAGCCAGTGATGAGCTGAGAGGCCTGAAGTCCTTAGGTTTCTACGGAGGGATCCACTCGGGACTTCCCGATGTCCAGACTACTCCATGGAGGTGCTGCTCCTCTGTCCTCCAGATCTCGCTCCACTTTCTTCTCAGCAGTTACAACTTCCTCACTGATCCCCCACCTCTGTGTTAATCATTTGTCTCCGTCAACTAGAGTGTCATCTCCAAAGGAACAAGGCTGCCTATGTTACTGTGTGTCTTCACACCTAAGAGAAGGGCCAGCCCACAGCAGACATTCGGGAAATATTATCAAATAAAATGATTGACAGCAAAATAAGAGCCACACAAAATATATATAAAGAGTAACGACCACTTTCCGTTGGCCCCATATTCTCTTCTTAGTATGACGTAGAAATAAATAATGGGCTTCGACTCTCACAGTGTCCCATACCCCAACTACTGCAGGTGTTCAGAACCAGCTTTTGGATAAAAAATATTAGCCCTGCTAATAAACATGTATTTCTGAAGTATGCCTTTGGGAATGAGAAGGAAATTGATATTTCCCACATACATGTGCTGTAATTGTTTTTGTAGAGAGGAATTGTTTAATAAATACAGTTGCTGAAGGCACAAATTATCCTGAAAGCTATTGTTCTTCCCTTTAAATGAAAGCAGACACCAGAACCATGTTTTCACTATAAACAAATGCCAAGTTTTGAGTGTTGATTACTAGAAAGTTTCCAGTTTTGTCCTTTACCCAAATAAGTTGTTAATTAAGATAGACAAAAACCAGGAAACGTGGACATTTAGTCATTTAATTTCCTCACTGCGAGCTGCCTGGAGTCATTTCCTGCAGGAATCCAGCAGCTGGTAAGAAAATCATCAGTCCGGGTGGGTGATGCTCCAGACTTCGGCTACAAATCGGGGGTTGTTCAGACGTAGACGGAGCCAGATCAACTCTAGAAGTAAATCTAAACACCTCCAGGAACGCCGTCTCTGCATGGCGCTGACAGGCACGTTGGTCGAGCGGGAGGAACGGGGGACAAAGGAACTCAGCTTCTGGGTTTAGCTTGGCCAGTGGTCAGTTATGTGACCTGAGACTTCACCTCCTGTGCCCTAATATCTTTGACTATGTGAGAGTAACAGCACTTAAATTCTACAACCAAGCTTATTTGTCTTTTGTTTGTTTGTTTTAAAGCAGGAACAGCCAAATTCAAAACATAGCTGTTTTTGTACAAGTTCATGATTTCAACAAGCCGTAAGGATGGAGCCTTTGGCAGGTGGCCTCAAGCACAGAGGCTTCAGAGAGGCCCCTGGGCCAAGCCAGTGTGCTGCACACGAAGTGGCTAATGGTGAATTAGCGAAAATGACATCTTTTGCAGTGTTACTCTGGCTTGAGTAATGGTTTCCTACAAGTGTTACATGAACAGGCTTTCCCCCACTGCTACGTTGCCTGTCCCCTCGGGAAACAGAAACTAAGTTAATCAAAAAAAGCGAGAGTCTATCTGAATTTGGGGTGGGTGGCTGGAGAGTGGAGCTAAAATACCATCCCCCAATTCACATGCTGAAATCCTCGGTGTGAGGATTATGGAAGGTGGGCATTTGGGTCGTGAGAAAGATACCTGTAGGGGCACCCTTCAGTCTCTCACCCACACGTGGTGGGTTGAAACACTATGAACTGTCATTGGTCTGGAATATCATCCAGATCAAGAACCTTTTTCTTGCTCAAATAAACTGTCATATTTAACTTACCTCACCTTTTCCTTCAATGTAAATCCTATTTAAGAGTTTACTTAGTCTAGTTTGCCGATCAGAAAGAATAAAGCAGATGTCATATTTTTTGGATTAGTTTTAGACATCCTGAGGATGAGAGTGCTTGAATCAATAAGCTTAAAGAAAAGTCAAAACTCTTATTAAAATTAGAATTCTTCTGTATTGTAAGCCAATTGTGTTCTATGCTATCCCCAACAGCTTTCCCTGTAATAAACACTGAGTAAATGAACTTCTGAGTATAAAACATAAATATAATGTATTTACATTGACCTACAATTAACTTACATCATTTTAGCACTTCATGGATTACACACACACACACACACACACACACACACACACACACACACACGGGTATGTGCAGTTTCCTATGACCCATCAAGTGTCTCTCCAAAAGTCTAGTCAGATGGACGTTCACTTTTGTTTTTCACACAGCAGCTAGGGTCTATGTCATTCGTCACTCTTAGAAACTTCCAAGTAGCCTAGAATCCTGGGAATTGTCTTTACTGGTTAATGAACATGCCCCTCATGGTACTATGATGATATAGTTCAACCCTCCAAAGGGTTTTCAAATACCATTGTGTTTATAGCATAACTTGCAATTAGAGGTGTTTTCTACTAAGGGGAGTTAGGGATTAGGGAGTCCTTTTCTCAGCTTGATGCAAATCAAGTAAATGTTTGTGTGTAGTGTTCTCTCCGTGTATTACTCTTGTATGTGTGCCTCCTGTTATGGGTCTGCCGGCAAATCCAACAGATAAAAAATGGTATAACATAAACTCATATAACACCAATTACTATATTTAATATGTGTGTGTGTTTGTGTGTCCATGCTGATTTTGTAATGTGACTGAATTCCTTGTAAACACTTTTCTGCTGTGTTTGGAATTAATGCTGGAATTCCGTGGTGCTCTACAGTAAGTGTGGTGGAGACTTTTCTGTAAGGAGTATCATTATTTCCAGAAACTTCTTAAGTATTGAGAACCAGATAACCTTCCCAACTTTAAATGGAATGATAAATAGATGAATTTGAATGTAGCATCAGAGATGTGTTTTCCAAGCCAAAATATTTTGGCTTGTTGATCATGCTTTTCTGTCAGTTACTGGAGAAGGGGCTAGCCGGCAGATGACAGTGGTATGGCAGCTCCTTCCCCCGCTCCTCAAGAACATCAGTTATAGGAGACGGTTTCTTATGACAGTAAATAATGCTTTGTAAACCATCGTGACACACACACTTTACACACAACTGGGGAGTATGTTGGTGTGGTTGCCTCAGACACAACACACAATAGTGCTGCCCCCAGGTCCCTTGAAGTGTTCCCTGCAGCCCCTCGGAAGGTCCCAGGGTCCTGATCATTTGTCCCCAGAGACACATTCATTGGTGTTCTTCTCTTCCTGGCTTACTCCATCATGGTGTTTCCTGCCACTGGCTTCCAAACAGGCACTGCACTCAAATGACTGTCCTGACTGACTCTACATTTGGGAAATTCAAAGCAAGATGCCAGAGTTCCCAGATCACAGGTCATTGATCCCTGCAGTAGTTCAAGGAATAATAATAGTAACCATGTACCTATTGAAAAACACCCTAAGCATCTTTACGGAGAGCTTACTAAGTGCCAGGCATAGTGCTGAAAACTGTTTAATCTCCAGAATAATCATATGAATGAGGCAAGATTATTCCCGTTTCACAGGTAATAAAACCAAAGCATGGGAGGTGACATCACCTGCTCAAGGGGACTGGCTAATGACAGGGCTGGGATGCAGGCCTACAGCCTTTGTGCTTTTTGTTTATTGTAAGCTCTTGCAATAGTACCTGTCATTGATGTATGCATAACTGCATTTCAATTATGATAGCAATGAATTAATACCAATTATCAACCCACAGAAATAGGGTTAGTAGATGTATTAAGGGAAATAAAGAATCCTGCGTGACTACTTCCATCTTCCAGAGAAAATGTTCTCAATGTGTATTTTTTCAGTCTCAAATGACTTTTCCCGCAAGAAATATTAAATCAAGAAGTTAGTTACTGAAACAAAATCAAAATTTGGCTTGGAATAACTTCATTCTCATCCCAAACATCTCAGATCTTTCAATCCTAGAAATTCCTTTTTAAAAATTTGATTTATTATTTAATGCCTACTTTTATTTTCATTTTGACATAATGCTTTTATAACTACTTATGAGGAGTTATATGATATTTTCGCATATGCAGAATGATCAGTCAGACCAAGGTGACTGGCTTCTGCATCACCTCAGACACCCATTATCACTCAGATTCTTCTCTACTGTTACATGAAATATACAACTAATTGTCAAACCTCAACTATGAGTCTAGAACATAAGACATTATTTCTGTGTCAGCTCAGCCTCTGAGTCTTCTGATAGCCCAGCCCACTGGTCACACCAGCACTTGTGCTCAGGGGATCCAAGAGCTGATTTGGAAGAATCCAGACAAGAAAATGCCAGTCTCAAGATCAAAACACTGATGATAGCTTATGTTGGAGAGGATGTGGAGCAAGGGGAACACTCCTCCACTGTTGGTGGGAGTGCAAACTTGTACAGCCACTTTGGAAATTAGTATGGTGGTTTCTCAGAAAATTGGGAATCAATCTACCTCAAGACCCAGCTATACCACTCTTGGGCATATACCCAAGGACTATTCAATCATACCACAAGGACACATGCTCAACTATGTTCATAGTAGCATTATTCATAATAGCCAGAACCTGGAAACAACCTAGATGCCCCTCAACTGAAGAATGAATAAAGAAAATGTGGTACATATACACAACAGAGTATTACTCAGCAGTAAAAAACAATGACATCATGAAATTTGCAGGCAAATGGATAGAACTAGAAAATATCATCCTGAGTGAGGTAACCCAGACTCAGAAGGACAAACATGGTATGTACTCACTCATAAGTGGATACTAGATGTAAAGCAAAGGATAACCAGACTACAACCCACAGCTCCAGAGAAGCTAGCTAACAAGGAGGACCCTAAGAGGGACGCATGGATCACCCTGGGAAGGGGAAATAGATGAGATCTACATGAGTGAACTGGGGGTGAGGGGTGGGGTAATGGAGGGCAAGGGATGGGGGATGAAAACATAAGGGAACAGGATGGTCGAGCTGGAACAGGGACAGAGTGGGAAAACAAGGAAAGAGATACCTTGATAGAGGGAGACATCATGGAGAGAGGGAGAAACTGGGTGCTTAGGGAAGTTCCCAGGAATCTGCAAGGATGACC
>CABHPP010143395.1:44959-66524 GCA_902168425.1 Peromyscus attwateri
GCAATAGAGGGTAGGGGATGGGAGATGAGAACATAAGGGAATGGGATGGTCGAGCTGGAACAGGGACAGAGTGGGAGAGATACCTTGATAGAGGGAGACATAATGGAGAGAGGGAGAAACTTGGTGCTTAAGGAAGTTCCCAGGAATCTGCAAGGATGACCCCAGCTTAGACTACTAGCAATAGTGGAGAGGGTGCCTGAGCTGGGTTATCCCAGTAACCAGATCAGTGAATACCCTAACTGTCATCATAGAGCCTTCATCCAGTAACTGATGGAAGCAGAAACAGAGATCCACAACCAAGCACCAGGCCGAGCTCCACAAGTCCAGTCGAAGAGAGGGAGGAGGGATTCTATGAGCAAGGGGGGTCAAGATCATGATGGGGAAACCTACAGAGACAACCAAACCAAGCTAGTGGGAACTCACGAACTTTAGACCAACAGCTGTGGAACCTCCATGGGACTGGACTATGCCCTTTTTATAAGCGAGACAATTGTGTAGCTTGGTCTGCTTAAGGGGCCCCTGGCAGTGGGAACAGGATCTATCCCTGGTAGATGAGCTGGCTTTTTGGAGCCCATTACCTATGGTAGGGCTCTTCACACAGCCTTGATGCAGGGGGAGGGGCTTGGACCTGCCTCAACTGAAAGTACCAGGCTGTGCTCACTCTCCATAGGAGGCCAGAGGAGGGAATGGAAAGTGAGCTGGGGGGGGGTGTTGGGGGGACGGGAGGAGGGAGGAGAGGGGGATCTGTGGTTGGTATATAAAATGAATAAAAAATTTCTTAATAAAGAAAAAAAAAAGAAAATGCCAGTCCCCCTCTAGCCACGTGATTCAGCCATTGAGCAGGACTGTGAACCTTCCCAACCACCACCACCCCCCCAACCCTGCCCTCGCGTCCTCCCTCACTGGAGGGCTGGACTCCTCAGGGCTCATATGCAGCTTTATTCCCCTCTCCTCACTGCACAAGTGAGGCAAGAACACACTGCTGGTTGAAATGATGCACAACTGTGTAGAACACACCGAGTCCACTGGACATCTGTCACTAACACTAGTTTTGTTTTGTTCTTACCTGGCAGCTTCTGGTGTCATAAGTTTAATGTGTCTCGTTCCACCCATTTCCTGGTGTAAGAAGTCTTTGTGTCTTAGTGGTTTGATATCATGGAGTCTCCAGGACTGACCAGGTTCCAGAGTGTCTACACGTTGTCTTCTACAGGCTTGGGGAAACAGCCTGGCACAAAGAGAAAGTGAGTTACTAATTGGATTTATGGCCATTACTCCCAGAGCGGCCCTCTGCCCCCAGTAATCTTGATAGCAGTTCAGATAGTCTCTCTCCACAAAAGACGCAGAAAAAAGCTGGCACATCTCCTGCTCACCCAATAAAAAGTCAGATTGTTATTAAAATGTCCTTGAAGCTACTGTGATTTACATTCATGTTAATGGCCCTCTTTGTAGCCCTGTCCCTTTCGTGGGGGCTGCCCTCCCCTCGCTATTGGTTGCATTTAAAATAAATCTTCCACCAGCTCCAGCTGTCAGCTCTCCTTCCCTGCTTTGACTTACCACTGAAAACACAGGGAGATGTTTCCCTCCGAGAGGCTCACATGCCTGGGGATGCCCAGCACGTTATTTGTGTAGCTTGGGCTTCACCAGTAGAAGAATGTCGATATCTTCTGTGGAGTAAGATGTAATATACAAAAACAGGAGCTAGACAGATGTAAAGCACTGTATGGAGAACTTGACATCATCGGGTCAAAAGAAATGCAACGAAATGTGAGTTAATGCTGCGTATGTGTATACGTTAGCTGAATGAGTAACGTTCTCCAGCACAATACCTATGTAAAATAGTGCTCTACACATTTGCAAAGATATGTGCACACCCAAGGCCATACACTCAACAGGGTAAGAAAGAACAATTGTAAACTCACACTTGAGGTATCGTGCAGGGAGCGTGAATGGAGGGTAATGCTACAACTCATGTCTCGCTTCTGAGAGGGAGCAAACATAAGCCAAGTGAGTAAAGACACAGTCAGAGTGCCCTTCCTTCTACCTGACATGATCACAGTTCCACTCTGTGACCTTAGGCAAGTGACGCCACATCCTTCAAATTCCTTACTGGATAATAAAAAAAAAAAAAAATCAGAGAAGGAAATGGCAAGCAAGAGGTAGAGTAACCTACATCCACAATGCTAGAAGGCGTCTACATTTTGTGAGACTAAAACAGTGCAGTCTGAAGCCTGGCACCCAGCTGGCACCGGATCAGAAAGCTATTTTAGTCATCTGTGCCCAAGCACAGAACAAACTATTTAGTATGTATTCTTAAATTAACTACTTCCAGGATGGTCAGAGCAAACACGCATGCCTCTTGCATGATGCTGAGCTGTTATCTGTTCACGTAAGTGACAGGACTTTCTGCCCAGACTGCTGCACCATTGATCAGTTACCGGAAGTAATCTAACATGGCAGCTGCTACCTTCCCACCCGAGGCAGGACGCTTCAAATTATTAAGTCAATGCTCCTAAGATCTGAGGTCTGATGTCTAAGACACAACAGAAGGCATCACCATCGTCCCCAAGTTGTTGACCCCAGGTACCTGAAGTCTCTGTACTTGTCCCAAGCCTTTCTAGGAGCAGCTGTTTGTGGTCTGGAAAGGAAAGCAGAGTGTGCATGTCTCTGCTCTCCAGTGGAAGTAACAGGCTATAAGAACCTGAGGGAAAATTCTCTCCCACAGACTGAACAATCCAAGGTTTCCATTATAAACACAAAGCACCTGGACAACAAACAAAGCAAGGGACCAACCCTGGGGACAGAGGTAGCCTCGCCTCCTCACCCTCTCTGGGCAGATGAGCATCAGGTTGGTTCTGGGCCTAGCCTGTTCATGGAGGTGTCAGGTGCCCTTCAAAGCAGGAGTGGAATGATCAGGAATCTCCCACAGGGCTCCTGGCTCTTCCCTGACCAATATGTCGTTAGTCTAGGCACAAAGAATTGTCCCTAACCTCATGGTCGAGGATGATCTGGTGGGTTTGGGGAATTCCCTTGGGTTCAGGTTGAACTTTCGGTCAAATAAAATAGCTTTGAACAAAACTAAGATCATAGAGAGAGGACTCAAAACCATGGTTGTATTTTTTCCCTTTCTTTACCAGATTGGCAAAATCCCACAGCATCAATGGAACATGCAGGAACATTCAACAGCCACGTTGTGCTTTCTACATTCTCTGTTCCGCTAGAAGGTTTTTCATGACTGGCTTGATCCTGCGGTTGAGGAGACAACCTTTGGTACTTTACCTTGCCTGGATAGGGCACCCGGGAACTACAAGGCATGCTGCCCGCTTATTCCCACCTCCTCACCCGAAAGCATCGACTTCCTCATCTCTACCAGAGCATTCAGATGCCAAGGACATAAGAAAAGTCTCACTTCTCTATCTTTAATAAAAATGAGGTCAAGTACACTGACCAGATAATGTCATTTCAGTAGGTCAGTCCCCTGCAGGCCTGAAAGTGAAAGCAATTTGGAGACATTTCTTCCTTTAGTTCACCAAGTCCTCCTGCTGGCTACCCTAGTTTTCTTTTGAACAGTTTGACAGACAACACCAGGCTTTGTTTCTTTCTGATTCTGTCACTGGGAGTGGACAGGATAGTGTGGTAGTAGAAGAAGCTGGCATTTGTTGTATGATTGTGAACCAAGAAGGAAAGAGAAGGTATTTTGTTGAAAGGGAAGGAAGCTGGACCATGAGACGCCCAAGATAAAACTAAACGAGATTAGCTCTGTCTGCTAGCTTCCTTCCAAACCACTAGGCTTCCAAGGAGTTCAGAACCTGGGGAAGGGTAGAGATAGATCATGGAACAGTCGCCCTTGGTCAAGAGATGTATTATTACAAAGATACTAGATAATCCCAACATGCTGAAATGAACAGATAGCCACTGAAGAATCCATGAGCAAAGCTTGTGAAGCCTCCATGGCGTGGGTTTGTGTAAATATAAAACCTCCCTGGTGAGAAGATGGAGCAGTCAGAGATGCTGAACACTCAGATTTCGGGAACCTTGTACTTCAGCATGGGAAAGACACGCTGTAGATTCCATAATGGAAGGGCTTTGAGGACCACTGATTAATACACCAAGCAATTTTTGAGCATTTACTTTATCTTAGTCACAGTAACAAGCTATAGAGATATCTAAGATTCAGTCCCCAATCTAAAATGAGCTCATATTCTGGTGGGAAAACCAAGTTTAAAAATACAGTGCCACGGGCGGTGGTGGCGCACGCCTTTAATCCCAGCACTCGGGAGGCAGAGGCAGGCGGATCTCTGTGAGTTCAAGGCCAGCCTGGGCTACAGAGTGAGTTCCAGGAAAGGTGCAAAGCTACACAGAGAAACCCTGTCTCAAAAAAACAAAAACAAAAACAAAAATACAGTGCCAACTGTTTGTGATCGTAGATATGTATATTTAGAGGCAACAGAGTGGGGCCTCCTCTGGTGGAGTGCTGGGGAGGTTTACTATGTTCTATTTTCATTTCCTTTGAATGAGAAGAGATCTTATTGTTTAAGCCAGACACTCTACCACCTATCACCATGGAGTTTTATTTTATACTGTTGAGAGCAAAGAGATGTTTGTGCATCTTTTTGAGTGCATGGAACAAGCAAAGAAGATTGCAGAGATCTTGGGAGTCAATAGCCAATTTGTGTTTGCAAACAGTGGCAGAGAGTCAGCATTACTGCGTGGAGGTGTGTGCGCCAGGCTCAGCACCCTTACCTGACCTGAAGAACTACTGAAAACTCTAGCCTGGAAATCACATGCAACTTTTATCCCTGACTTACTGACTAAAACTGGGCACATAGCCCCACTCATCACAAGGATGCCAGGAAATGCAATACCACTACATACCTGGAAATGGGGACAGCTACATAGTAACAAAGAGCATCGTACAAGGGAAATGACAGGAAAACATTCATGTAGCCTGTTACAGTTAATCTTGATTGTTAGTTTGATTGGGTCAAGAGGTGCCTAGGAGTTTAGTAAAGCACACCTCTGCTGTGCTGCTGCTGCCCCTCTGAGGACATACCCACGGAGGATTTATTCATTTGCCCTGAACGTGGGGAGTGCCATTGCATTGGCTGAGCTCCCAAATGACAAGCAATGGCTGCACAAGCTTGAGGACCCAAGTTCAGATCCCCAGCACCCATGTAAAGGCCAATCGCGCAGGCACACATCTGTAAACCACAGATCTGTGTATCTGGGGGGCACAGAGTCAGGTAGCTGATTGACGCGCAAGCCTTGACAATCAGTAAGCTGCAGATTCAGTGAGAAACACTGCCTAAAGAAATAAGAGGCCTAGAGAGGTGGTTCTGTGAATAAGAAGAGCATTTGCTGCATGGACACGGCAACCTGAGTTTACATCCCCAGCACACCATGGCCACACACGCCTATAACCCCAGCATTGTCAGGGGAAGAAGCCGGAGGATCACTGGGGCTTCCTGGCCACCAGTCTAGCTCCAGATTTGGTGAGAGACCCTACCTCAAAACAACATGGCAGAGAGGGATAGAGCAAGACACAAGACACCCTCCTCTGACCCCCACATGGACAGGCACATATACTTGCACATACATTTGTATATAGACAACACACACATCACACTCACACACATAAACACATATGTGCACACATGTGCAAGTGTACCTGCACACACATGTGTACACATATCATATACCTCTCACACATGCACACAAAGGGGAGGATGAAAGGGGAGAGCACACCAGGGCTGCTGTGCACGTGTATTCCTCCACCTCTCTCCATCCCTCTCCTTCCTGGCCATGGGATGAGAGTTGCTTCTTTTTGCCACGCCCTCCTGGATTAGCCCTGAAGGATTAAGACCTCAGACATTACAAGCAAAACAAATCCTTTCTCACTGGAAAGTTCTGTCAGGGACTCTATCAGTGTGATGGCTAACAAAATTCATTAGGTGAAAAAGGCATGTGACAAAAGACTGCATTGTCCCAAGTAGAATGTGATGGTATCATTATGTCATGAGCTGAAATGATTAGCAAAATTACCTGATTTTCTTTTCCAGCATCTGATGACAGTCACATGAAGCTGGTGACTTGCTTGTGTGCAAAAGTCTCTTCCTGAACACGTTCATTAAAGTTAAGAGCTTCGTTTTCTTACATCTAAAGAAAGTTCCAAATCTAAAAGTAAAATGGATTTTACAAAGAGCCTGAGTCAAAGTGGGAAGCTTTGCTTACAGACAAGTAGGGAACCCTTATCCTACAGTCATGAGCTGAATTATCACTCTCAGGAAAATCTTCCCAAGACTGTTTGAATTGGGCTTTGAAGGTTGTAGGAGTAATTGTTATGAGATTGGTCTATTTTCCTTGATGGTGTCCTGGGGTCCAGAAATCTGAAATCAGGGCATCTGTGGTGGTTTGAATGAAGTACTCCCATAAGTCTTGGGCATCAGAATGCTTGGTTCCTAGTGGAATTGTTTGGAAGGATTAGGAGGTTTTGTTGTTCAGCTTTCTATGGCCCCATGCTGGTATGCCAAAATGTTGTTGGTTGTTTTTATTCTTTTTATTCTTTGCCTCTTTTGGGGGCCCACCACCTAGCTCCTAAATAAATACACATGAAGGTTTATTATTACTTATAAATGCCAAGCCTTACCTTGGCTTGTTTCTTGCCAGCTTTTCTTAACTTTAAATTATCCTTTCTACCTTTTGCCTCTGGGCTTTTTCCTTTTCTTACTTCTGTAATCTTACTTTCAAATTTCACTCTTACTCCATCCCTGGCTGTGTGGCTGTGTGGCTGTGTGGCTGTGTGGCTGTGTGGCTGGCCCCTAACATCCTCCTCTCCACCTTCTCTGGCTACTCCTTTTCCTACCAGATTTCTTCTTCTATTTATTCTTTCTGTCTGCCAGTCCACCTATCCTTTCTCCTGCCTCACTATTGGCTGTTCAGCTCTTTATTAGACCATCAAGTGTTTTAGATAGGCAAAGTAACACAGCTTCGCAGAGTTAAACAAATGCAACATAAAAGAATGCAACACATCTTTGCATCATTAAAAAAATACTCCATAGCATAAAAAATGTAACACATTTTAAAATAATATTCATGGACTCTGGACTGACAGCTGGGGAGCCTCCATGGAACCGAACTAGGCCTTCTGAATGTGGGTGAAAGTTGAGTGGCTTGATGTATTTGTTGGTCCCCTGGCAATGGGACCAGAACTTATCCCAGGTGCACAAACTAGTTTTTTAGAGCCCATTCCCTACGGTGCGATGCCTTACTCACCTTGATGCAGGGGGAGGGGCTAGGTCTGGCCCCAGCTTGGTATGCCAGCCTGTGTTGACTACCCAAGGGAGGCCTTACCCTCTATGAGGAGGGGGTGGGGGTGGAATGGGGGTGGGTGGGGGGAGCAGGAGAAGAGGAGGGAGGGGCAACAGGGGTTGGCATGTAAAAGTAAAAAACATTTTTTAAATTAAAAAAATTAAAATTAAAAAAATATTCTGTAACAGGTTTGGCCTGACTGGAGGAAGTACACGACTGGAGGTGGCCTTTGAGGTTTCAGACACTCATGTCATTCCCAGAGTCTCTCTGCCTTGGGCTGGAGATATCAGCTCTCAGCTGTTCATGCCACTGTGTCTTCATTCCAAGATCATGGATTCTAACCTTCTAACCCTCTACAGCCATAAGCCAAATTAAAAGCTTTTTTTTATACATTGCCTTGGTCATGGTGCTTTATCATAGCAATATAAAATAACATCCACGCCTGGGATGGTTCTAATTTAAGTTATTATTCGACCTTATGCATGGTCTATAGTCCATAATATCCCTCATTTTCAAATTAAATTGACCCCCCCCCTTGTGCTAGGGATCAAACCCAGGGCCCAATGCAAACTAGGCCAGTACTTTATTACTAAGCTACAGTCCCAGACCTGACTTTTATTTATTTTTTTTTTTTTAGGTTTTTTGAGACAGGGTTTCTCTGTGTAGCTTTGCGCCTTTCCTGGATCTCACTCTGTAGACCAGGCTGGCCTCGAACTCACAAAGATCTGCCTGCCTCTTCCTCCCAAGTGCTGGGATTAAAGGCGTGCGCCACCACCGCCCGGCTCAGACCTGACTTTTAAATGAAGTGTTTTTATTATTAATTGCATTAAATGGAACAAAATACTTGGTTTTAAGGTGCGTTTGTTATGAGAATGCCTTCCATGGCTGTAGAGCTGTGATTAGAATACTCACTTTAACATGCTGATAATTTTGAAAGAGCATAAGAAACTATCCTGCTCTCTTTCGTCATTGTTTTGGGATGCACCATACTCAATTGACTTGCAAGGATAGTGTGCACAGTCCTAGGTGGCAAAGCTAACTGTGCTGGGGCATGAGCAGCTCAGAACAGCTCATTTCTTGTGGCCTGTGGTGGCATTTGATACCACAGCTCGTCAATTCTGTGCCAATTAGTTGTGCCATGCCTAGTCCTGAAACCTATGAGACACATGAAACTTATTGATCACAAATTTGCATCAAGGAAACAAAGCAAATTTTGTGTTTGGTATATATGAAAAATGTGTAGGTAACGTAGACTGAGTATTTCTTTCACAGAACGTAGTCCAGCTTCTTCTGTTGGAGTCTTGTTACTTCTTGCATAGTGTATGTCACAAATACGACTCCATTGTTATTTCTTACTAAATTTTAATTTATAAATGCTTTTATAAGCAAAGAGATTAAAAGATAAAGTAAACATTGAATAAAAAATTAAGTACTAAATTTCTTCTTAAGTGTTGGTAACAGTAAAACTGACACACATTTATTGATTGACCTACAAAACCCTACAGTGACAGCTCTCCCCAAACTGACACATAAGAACATCAACTTCAAAGTTAATAGTTGTGTTAAATGGTGCAGTGAATTGAATGATAGTCTTTCAAAAACGTCTGTGTGGACCCTGTGAATGTGTCTTTGTGGACACAATTGAGAATCTTGAGGTGAGCTCTTCTAGAAGATTCAAGTGAGTCTTGAATCGAGTGACAGGTGTCATTAGGAAGAGGAGACATGGTGGCAGAATCAGCTGAGTGTTCGCATCTTGAGAAGGAGGCAGAGAATGCACAAGGAATAGAGATCATTTTGTACCTAGAATCCTTCTCATACATTTTTCAGTCCCTGTAGATCAGTCTTTCCAGAATCTCATAACAAGTAAGGTCTCCCAGAAGCCAGTCTTCCAGTCCAGCTTCATCAACTTGGAAGAATGTATCTGGGGTCCTTCCATTGTTCTGTAAGCAACAGCTCTTTGTTTTTATTGTGGAATATTTTAGTTGTATGAATGGACCATCATTTGCTTATCCATTTATCCACTGAAAGACTTTTGTTTTGTTTTCAATTTTTGGTGGTTACAAATACTTCATGCACAGATTTTTTTGTGTATGTCTGAAAACATTTTCATTCCTTTAGCTGAAATGTCTAAGCATAGAACTTCTGGGTCATCATCTGTCTTTTAGTGAATTATTTCATTTTTTTCTAAGTTGTTGAAATTATTTAAAGTTGTTCCTAATATTTTCTTATATGCCTTTTAATTTCTATAGAGATGGTAGTAATGTCTCTTTTTCATTCATTTTGGAAATTTCTGTCTTCTCTTACTCATTTTTTCCTTGCTCAGTTTAGCTGAAGGTTTTTATTTTTCCTTTAAATAAGGAGGAAAAGAGAGAGGGAGAATGGAAAGGAAGGGGAAGGGAGAGGAGGAAGGAGAGGAGACAGCCGCCTCCCACCTTTCCTGCACTGATTTCTCTGTTGTTACCCCTTTCCTGTCCTCTTTGTTTCTGATCTAGTCTCCACATATTTATTTTGGGTTTGGCTTGCTCTTCCTTTTGTAGTTTCTTAAGATGGAAGTTCTTACATTTTTTCATGGTATATGCTTTCTGAGCCTAAGAGGAGTCTCCTACAGTTACCATAGAATTAAGTGCTGCTGTTCATCTAATATTTCAATCCACTGACTCATTTTTTTCCTCTGCCATCTTTAGCCTGCTATTGAGCTATGCTAATCTTGATTCTTGTTTTGTGCACTGAAATTCTGAATTACCATTTAGCACATTTTTGTAACTTCTGACTCATTTACACTCTCTATCCAATACTCTAGTTGCACTTTAATTCTTTCAGTTCTTCGAATTTGCCTTAAAGTCTCTGTTTTCTAAATCTAATGTTTGACACTAAAAGATAGTTTCCAATCACTGTCCCTCCCAAGAATGGATACATTTTTCTGTTCCTCTAAAGACCTCAGACCATTGTTTTTTATGTTCAAACTGGCAAGAACTAGAAATGTTAGATTACCTAACAACTTCAGAGTCTGGGTGCTTCGCTGTGAAGGAAGCTGCTATTGTTTGTCTGTTACTTTGTAATTTACCTGAACTAAACCTGTGACTATGGTTCCCATGGGAGTTGAACAACTGGTGTTTCTGTAGCTTGGTGGCAGTGAGTTTAAGTCTGGCTGTCCTTGTGCCTGTATGGTGTACTGACAGAGCCAGTGATGGGAGGGAGGTTTGCTCAACCATCCTGAACCGCTAAGACTTTCGTCCTGCCCAGGGATCTGCATTACAGCAGACAAAACTAAAGGATGGAGCCGGGGACACGGACATGCTTCCTTGCCTGCCTTCAAAACTGCTTCCATTACGGCTGGAAACACAGGCCAGAACGCCAGAGTCCCCTGTTCTCTCCTGTGTCTTGCCCAGGGTTAGCAGTTTTTCAAATATAAATGTTTTTCCAATCATCATCCTATGCCTTTAGTTGATTTCCAGTGTGTGCAATGGGTTTTGGTTTTGTTTTCCCATGCTTTTTAAGGGTGGAACTTGCCATTTTCCACACTTATCCACAGTCAGAAGCATGCCACTAACTTACTTCTGAGAGACACGGAAAGAACCCAAAGCCTTGAGATCTTAACAACATCACTGTAAGACCTGTTGTCAGTATTCTACGTCGATAATGGAAAACACCGGGGACAGTATTACGTTAAGCTCTGCTTTTCTTTAAATAGTTATTTCATGTATCCATTTTGACACCTTGGCGTAACTCATGGAATGCCATCATGTTCACATTCCATGGATGACAGCGAGCTTTTAAAAGTCCACAAACACATGATCCTTCCAGATCTGTGTGTCAGTTTGGAAACCAACTTTGTTCTCTTCAGGGTGCACATGGTGCTCCAACCAAGCTTTCTGAAATAAATATTCCTGACACCATCTTGTGGCTTCTTACAGATTCACCAAGAATAATGTCTTACAGATTGTGAAAAAAAAGTCCTAATATTCAGAATGTTTTCTTGACAGGCTTTAAAACCTGTCTCCTCATTGTGCTACTGAGTGGTCGCAATAGTTACAAAGTCGCTTTACAGTATGTAACTATGATTCAGGATGCTCTGGATATAAGGTATTCTTTCTATTCTGCATATGAACTTTCATAATATAGTCCACCTTTCCCACACATTCTGTCATCTACTAATCCAGGTCTTTCTACATCTATTGATGTATGTACAAAGTGAACTGAAATCGCTGATTATGATAACCAGTACTTTAAGACAACCTCAGAGCTAACTAGGTTATCTACATGCTGGGTCACCTCAAACCAAATGTGACCATCAGATTACAGCCATTAACAATTTTGAGATATACCAAGTCTGTAAAATAAAAAAAAAAAATTTAAAAATACTTTAGGTCAGAGAGTACCTTAGTACCAGAATTCCATAGTTCCTAAAATTTCAAGAAAAGGTATATTTACATTTCACACTTACTATTAAACATACTAAAGTCATTGTGCCTTGCTTTCTACTTACAACTCTGTTACAACATAAATCAAATTGATTTGGTGTGGCCTAATGGTAGCACACAATAAGGCACCAGGAAAAAAAGTGTTTTAGGAAAAGCAAAAAGAAACATAAAGAGGCGACAGCTTTTCTCTAAATCCACATGTGGTAATAAATATATCAATACTACCTATGGGTTTTAGAGAAAATTTTTAAAAGTTCTTTATAAAAGCCATGCTTTAGTCCTCTAACCTATTTCATTAGTGAACAGCTGTTTAAGATTAACCAAAATAAATCCTCACTGTATTTTAAAGCATTGATTTCCCCAAATCAGGACAGTGTAGACTTGAGGGTTGTTTTTTTTTTTAATCAATTACACAAATAAATGGACAGAAGCAAGACTTGCGAGCAGTTTTAAGAAACTGAAGAACTGACCACAAGGTCTCTAAGAGCCCTCCCATGACACAGTTACCACAGGAGCCGACAACATGGATGGAAAACGCAGCGTATGATCGTAAGGGGATCATAAAGGATCATCAGTCCCACTGATCTGCATAGCAGCACCAGGCACACCAGAAGACGGGCCGAGTACCAGGCACACATCACAGCCGTACACAAGAGGCCAAAACGGCAGGTGGAGGACTATGTAAAGAAATGTCCTCAACATCCAAGAGGAAAAGTTGCAGGAGGAGCAGAAAGCCATGTGAACTGTTGGTCGTTCAGGTTCCGTCCCCAAGGCTTGCCACTACTCAGGCTCTCCCCCATACCCTCCTTCTCCCTGCTAACCAAACAGGCTCTTCCGGGTTACCACAGAGATCCTCTGACCTCAGGAAGGTCCCGTCCAAGTCCCAGCAGAGCGTCACCATGGGTCTAAGCTTGCTCCTCAAAGCGAGCACTAATTCTGGCTGTGGAGGAGTAACAGTGATTAGAACTCCAGGAAAGTTGGATTCCTTACAAGAAGGGAAACTTTGGTGGGCACCCCCTTCATCCCCCAGCTTTTCTCCTTTTTGTTTGCTGGGCACACAGCAGCCAGCTCCTGTTGAAGAGGTGATAATCAGGAAGTCCACTGTGGGAACACTGAGAATGGTAACGTAGAAGGCGCCTGTGTGCTGGAGGGCTGTGTCCTGAGAGCAACTTGGCCTTGTGAAGAAGAAGCAAGCTCCAGGGTTCAAACTACCATTATGGGGCCTTTTGCAACCAAAAATACTCCTAGCAATGCAGTCACTGTGGAAAAGATAGCACAGCTGTGGTTTTCAGATCTCCTAGAAGGGGAAAGTGAAATTTGGCTGTAAGAGTTACAGTAAGAAAGATTTCAGATCAATATCAGAAATCATGTCCAAGAAGCAGAATTGCTGAAAAGATAAGTTAGCTCAGACAACCCTACTCTAAGCACATTCATGTGGGAAATGGCTGACGGCCTGGGAAGGGTGTAGGAGAAAGAGTCTATGCACCAATCAAGAAATTCCAAAGCCCCCTTTCCACTTTAATTACAATTCCAATCTTTTATATTTGGGAAAGGCACTACTGATGTCTGCTAGTCACGTGATCCAAGAGTGGCAGATACCCAATGGTTTGTCTGGACTTCATGAGCAAAAACTCTGGCACACTGGTTGAGGATTTAGTTCAAAGGTAAAATGATTACACAGTGTGTCCAAGGTTCTGTGTTTGATCTCCAGCATCCGTGTGTGTGTGTGTGTGTGTGTGTGTGTGTGTGTGTGTGTGCAGTGCTTTACTCTGAATTACTCCCAGAAGAGCTTATTTTCCGTGTGACATCTCTCCAACAGCTCCAGATATCCTATGCATTGCTGTGCTCTGCTCTGAAGGGCCTCTCAGCCCTGCTCAAGGATGCCCCATGAGCAACTGATTGTGGAATTGTGATCCAGGCTCCACACATAGACAATATGGTAGCAGAGACATTTTCCTGGCCACATTCTGGCTTCCTTCTGTAACTGTACTGTAGATGAATTAACATTCACTTTGACTTATAAGGAGTGACACGGAAATTAGTCATTAATTCATCATGTCGACTGACTAGCCACACTCATGTATCACATAACTTCCTAAGCGCTAGTGATAAGAAAAGGGGGATTCTTGCAGAGACTCACCAACAGCTGAACTATAAACCATACTGGAGTACATAAGACAAGAGAAGCCATAGCTGTAGTGACTTTTATTTGTTTGTGACACTTCTTAGCTCATGTGTCAGGACAGACATGATTGTCTCCATTTTAGAGAAAAAAGCTACAGCAGCTGGGAGAGGTACACGTGATTCTCACAGGCAGCAGGAAACAGACCTCTGCAGAGCGAGAACCAGGTTCACTCTCCCCCAGAGGACGCCCCGGAAGCACTGTCAGGCAATTTGTGCGGACTCCATAAGGTGATGCACAGGCCAGCAGCAGTCACAGCAGACTCCAAGCAGGTTTTTGTCATCAACACATGAATATCTTCCTGTAGCATGAATGTGTGAGATGAATTAAAAGTAAAAAGAGCCTGGGGGGGGGGGGAATGGCTCAGCAGGTCAAGCGCTTGCTGTGCAAGTTCAACCCCAGGTCCCCTAGACTCATTAGGGAAAGCTTTAACCCCAGTGCTAAGGAGTTGGAGGATTGCTGGGACTTGCTGGCCAGCCTGTCTAGCCTAATTGATGAGCCCCAGGTTTGGTGAGAGTCCCCGTCTCAACAAATATGGCAGGAAATAGTTGGAAAGTGAAGCTCTGGCCCCTATGTTCATATGAACACACAGGAACATGTAAAACACACACACACACACACACAGCAGGGAGGAGACAGAGATATAGCTCAGTAATAGAGTGGTGGAGTGAATATTTGTCTAGCATGCACAAGGTCCTAAGTTCAATCTCCAGCAGGAAGGAAGGAGGGAAAGAGGGAAGGAGGGAGAGGAGGGAGGGAAAGAGGGAAGAAGGAGGGAAGGAGACAGGGAGAGAGGGAGGGAGGGAGGGAGGGAGGGAGGGAGGGAGGGTTAGGGGCTTTATTGTCTGGAAGGCTGGATTTGGCAGACAAGTAAGTGGCATATGCTCTTTCCAGCTTCCAGAGCCCTTGGGGTTTCAGGGGTGCAGAGAAAGAGTCACAGGCCAGTCCTAGCTGCCAAGAACCTGTCTGTTGGCACTGGATGATGCAGTCCAGGCAGATGTCACAAGAGTGACATCTCAGTCAGACTTTGAAAGCCTGGTTAAGTACACCAGGTTAGTATACCAGGTTAGTACACCAGGTTAGTACACCAAATACAAGGGATACAAGAAGAGGAGACGTCCAGTTACCACCCTGCTCCATGTGGTGTCAATCAAGACCCCAAAAGGGACTAAGTGCTAAAGTCCCATGTCCTGGGAAGCTCTCCACCCCAGTTAAGCTGGGGCAGTTGGTCACCTAGGAACCTCCTGGCCCACTTTCTTTGTTGATGGGGAAATCTCTGTCAGCAAAACTCAGAGTTGCAGTTTGAATCTGTGTTGTCCAGTATTTATTAAGTGCTGTGGCTGCACCTAGCTGAAGGCTGGGGTGTCTATCCCTGAGGATGGGTCCAAAACCCTGGGGCAGTACCTACCCCTGTGGAGGGGTTCACAGGCCCGGGGGTAGTGCCCATCCCCGTGGAGGGGTCCACAGGCCCGGGGCAGCACCCATCTTGGTTATGCACCTCTAGAGTCAGACCCAGAACCCACAGATGAGCACACAAGGATTTCAAAGATAGATGCAGAAGTAAAGTATTTTAAGTCTCCTTTTCTTTCCAAATAACTTACTCTAGATTAAACAAAAAAGAAAAGCTAAGAAGAGTTTTGTTTGAATAACACCTGTATGAATTGTTTGAGGAGATTTTTTTTTTTAATGACGGCTGTTATTTCAATAGTAATGTGTTTAGGGATCCGGCAAATATAGCCCTGAGTTAAAGAGCTGGATTGTTTGTGAACACACAGATAAGCAATGTCCTGCAGCCTCGGCCTTGATGCTGTGCTCACTTGGAATTAGGCTCACGGTATGAGGCAATGTGTTTAAAGCATGTCACACACAGAATTGTAAAGCTGGATTTAATATAGAAAATGATAAAAAGCCAAATCCAGATAACGTTTCCTCCAGAAGAAGCAAGCAGGCCCGGACAACTTGGCCGGCACCTCTTTTTAGCCATAAGGATTAGATTAATTGCCACCAAGTGGTCTTGTCCTTTGCTAATAGGACATTGCGTGGTGTGTTTCCTGCCTCTGGTTTCCCAGAGGACAGAATAAGAACTGCCACTTCACTCTGTCCAAGCCCGCTGAAAATCCAGATTTAGTCAGGCACCAGCTCGGGCCAGCTCAAGCATGGACGTGATGGAGCCCAGCCAAACACCTCCCTAATCCTCATGGCATCAGGGAACGTGTTGATAGGAGCTGTTTTAATTCCAATGGTTACCAAGCTGTACATACTCTTTACGTGACACAACCCAGGACTGACAAATGTGGGTGTGTCTGCCTTGAAAGATTTTTGTAGCTTTCAGAAATAATCATAACCACAACCTTGGGCAACATAAATAAGAAAAAGTGAAAGATAGAAGATATACCAACAGCGCAGACTCCACGAGATCTCGTGTGTCCGGTATCTCTGAACGCCAAGAGAAGCATCCGGCCTTACTACAAGCAGGTGTTGGCCACACCACTGCTTTGTTGTGGACAGTAAGGGATGTCTAAAGCATCTTTTTATTTAAGCATTTGATCGCTGTCACTTAAATGCCAATGTTTTATGTGTTTTCATTGTGGTTCAGGAAGTGGTGGGTGGTTTGGCCTTCTTTCCGTTCTGAAGATGTGAGACAAAACACTCTGACCCAAAGCACCTTTGATAAGGTGTGGGTTTATTTCATCTTAGAGTCCATCACTGAGGGACATCAGGGCAGGAACTCAATCAGGAACTTGAAGGCAGGTCTGTTTGCTATTCCATGTGTCACCTCTGATCAGGGAGCTTACAGCTGAGGAAGTTTAGCCAAAAACCATGGAGAAAGGATGCCTGATGCCTTGCTTGCCAGCTCATGCTTAGCTAGCTTTCCTGTACAGGCCAGGAGCACCTGCCCAAAACATGGTGCTGACCCCAAGAGGCTGGACCCTCCTACATCTATTAACAATCAAGACAGTCCCTCATAGACAAGGCCACAGAACCACCTGATGAAGAGAATTACTCAAGGCAGACTCCTTTCCTTAATGCAATGAATCAGAGTCTTCCCCCATTTGAAGACGTGGAAAATAATAGGCTTGGTATTTGCTTTTGGAACATCTGATCTGGGGAGGCATACCCAAAGCAGGCAATAAATATGCTGGACAGCCATTTACATTGTCTTTACCCAAGTTTGTCTCCTAATCATGTACTGGAGTCTCATTCTAAACTGGCTATTTTTGTTTGCCACAATTCAGTGATATTCTACCACTTGACAGTGTTATTTTGAGAAGTCTGTGTTTGGTCAGTCGATTGGAGAGGTAGGTAGTGGCCATAGTGAGAGCTGAGAAGCCAGGAAAGGTCTAGTGACTCATCTTCCATATGTCCCTACAGACTGCTTACTGTGAGGAAATGGGGATGGAAGGAGACAGAGCCCCTGAAGTGGGAGGAGGGTGCATTGAAAGGCATGCGAATCTCAAGTGGAATCATGGCACAGCTTTGCTTCTGTCCATTATAACCAAGCATCTCCTTTGAACTTTGTACTCATATCTTCTGACCACGTTTTTTAAATGTTTGTTATCACAATCTGTAGGAAAAGGATCAATTTTCCTACCAAGAATACTATCATTTGGATACCCAATTTTTCTTTTTTTATTGAAATTTTTTTCATATAGTATATTCTGCTCACAATTCTCACCCCTCATCTCCTCCCAGATCCTCTCCATCTCCCCAGATATCCAACTCTATGCCTTCTTTTTCTCTCTCTTTAGAAAACAAACAGGCCAATAAACAAACACACAAATCAGAGTACCCAGTTTCTTAACAAACACACTTCCTGACTTGGGCACATGCTAGCCCTTCCATTTGGGTTGTTGTCTATGTTATACAGAGTTGGGGTTTGTTTCTGTTTCATTTGGTCTTATCTGTTTTCCAAAAATGGAATGGTATCATACATTACACACAATTGCTTGCAGATTGTCTCCATTAACAACCATATGGAAATCCCTTCCACTTACCTGGCAGAACTTCACTGCATTCTTATTGGTGGCTACGTGATGTTGTGTCACGGGACGAGAGCCGCTCACCAAGCCTTTGTTGTTGGGCTGTGGGGTTTGTTTTATGTTGGTGTTGCTACTGTGAAAATCTAACACTTTAATATGTTTCCAGTTATCCCATCCTAGAAATCTGTCTCAAGAAGAAGAGAAAGGAGAAGGAGAAGAAAGAGAAGAAGGAGAAGAAGAAGGAGGAGGAGGAGGAGGGGAGGGAGAGGGAGAGGGGGAGGAGGGGGAGGGAAAAGAAAAAGAAAAGAATTCCGAAGAGGAAGAGGAAGAGGAAGAGGAGGAGGAATAAAAAAGAAAAGAATTCCTAAAATGAACATCTGGTTAAAAATGAGAGGAGTTTTAAATGTTAGTAAATTATACTAGCTAGCCTTCCAAAAGGTCTAAAATGACTCATATTTCTGTCTGAAAATTTCTGAAAAGGATTTGAACAGGCTTGAATGATAAGCAACCTTGCTCACTAAAAATGCATGTGGGTGATAGGGAGTCAAACTCTCTAAGGAAGAGGCTAATTATGCCTGTTATGGTATTCAATTCAACAAAAATATACCATTATTAAATATTTAAAAAATAAATGAAGCCTATATAAATACCTGGAGAAAAGGAGACTCTTAGAAAATCATAAAAATATAGGCAGACATACCAGCTGCATTTAAATATATTATAAATATAATGCACTACAGTACTATAAGGGCTATTCAAAAAATTTTAAAGTAGGTATGTATTTTTTTAGTGAAACTATTTTAATGATAAAGAAATTCCTTCTTAAAACTATTCAAAGGCCAGGTGGGGTGGTGCATGCTTTTAATCCCAGCACTCGGGATGAAGAGGCAGATTGGCCTCTATGAATCTGAGGTCAGCCTGTCATGCATAGTGAGTTCTAGTTTAACAAGGCCACACAGTTAGACTCTGTCTCAAAAAACAAACAAAAATCAACTATTTGCTATAAGAAAAATGAAAACACACTTAGATGATGATGTTGGCATGGGGGTTCTGTGGGTTTTTGGGTATCCCTTACCTGAAATGCTTTGGATTGGAATTGTTTTAAGAATATTACTTACACATAATGAGATAGCTAGGGCTAGAATTCAGCACAAAACTAGCTTTGTTTACTATACACCTTACATATTCAGCTCTCACTATGTGTAGATGTTATACAATGTTTGAATACACCTGTGCCTTGACTGTGGGCTGTGTGTGAGTTCAAGTGTGGCTCGTTCCACCCGTGGGGTCACTGTAGTACTCAAAAAGCTCCAGAATGTGTACTGTTTAGATTTCAGAGTTGAGGTTAGGGATGTTCAACCTATACGTTTCAACTGAGAGTTGAGTCTTCGAATAAAAGAGAAAGGGGGAAGGGGGAGAGGAAAGGAGGAAGGGGAGGAGAGAAGGGAAGAAACACTCAAATGAGGGGAATAAAAGCTATGGGACGTGACAACACACTCAGTTTGAAAGCACAATAAAAGTCAGTTCTGAATCATTGGTTTTCTACAGCAATTCCACATCAGCGGTGTTTGTATAAGGGTGGTTTCCGCCGCCGCCGCCGCCGCCGCAGTCTTTAGCAAGTCATGAATCACCATTCTTATCCTCACTTAGAGACAGTGATGGGGACAAATTAAATGAACGTGATGGTGGGAGTGAACAGACCCCAGCTCTCCTCTCAGTCGGTTCTCAAGCTCCCGCGGGCCTTGTGCTCACAGTTCAACCTTTATCATCTCATGGGAGCTTCAGGGAGCCAGCAGAATATCATTTCCAGGTGTGAGGAACCAGCCCACTGTTACCTCTTCACCCCAACATTCAGATGTTAGCAGGGTCCCCGTCATTCTCAGACATATTGTACATTCAACATGCAAACCCAACTGGAAAGTCCTTATTGCATAGATGTGGTGGGGTTGGATCCACCCTGATCTCAAGCTCACCTCTCAGAATTAACTATTCTGATGCTGGAACAGAGCCCTTTGCTCCGAAGACTGCTTTTGTCTACTGAATGGATGTAATGGAGACTGTGACCCACCTACGTCCTGGAGCTACAGTGAAGGGCCAGTGAGACCACAGGCTTAAAGGGCCACACAAGGTACTGTGTTTACTTCTAGAATGGGCAGAAACACAAGACTTACTGACTGCCTAGCACTGAGGAGGTGGCCCAAATACTGTGTCATATGGGCCTGGAGGATTCCAGGAACAGTTTTCTGCTCTGTGTGAATGAGCCCGCCCGTGCCCCATCCCTTCAGCTAGTTCACACGGACTGTGACTTTAAAGGCTATATGAAGTCCTATCCTCAGCTTGCTAATCAACACATTAAATTGGAATGGTTAATCATTGCAATATGTCCTCTCACTTTGATCGGAGACAAGAAGATTGTGAGTTTGAGGCCAGCCTGGGCTACATGGTGAGACCTATCTGAATGACACATCCCTTTCCCTGGGTCACTGAGTTGCTGCTCTGCTCCATAGCCTTCTCCTCTATTTGTTCCTGCTTCAAAACAATAACCTGAAATCCTCCAACTGTCTGACAGGCTAACATCACCAGGAGGCCTGGTTTGTAAAGATGCTTGCAGGCAAGTGCGGAAAGTTTAAATCTGGCTGTGCTGTGAAGTGCATGGAGTTCATGGTCACATTTAATACAGCTGATTGATGAACTAACTTGCATCCAGGAGACCAGCATTTCATCTGTGGCCACTTCCTGTTTCCATTTTTGAAGGACAGTCAAATCCTTGTAATCACACCAGCAGTGTGCCTGAGCCAACTCTGCTACTTGGAGAGTAGAGCCGGATACAATCCCTCTGGACTTCTGGAAGACCCTGGCTGGTCAATAGGAGAGTGGGTGAATGCTCCTCTAGGGCTGTGTACCCTGACTATGCACCAAGGGGAAGCTTGCGTAGGACTTATGACTGCAAACTCGTTTCTTAAGGTTGAACTCAGTGCCTAGAGTTGCACTCTGGTCTCAACGGGACTCTCAGAAGAGCATGGTTTGTCACTCAGACTTGGTCCTGTTCCACGGTGATCAAGAGGAAGAATTAAAATTCCAAGAAAGAGAAGGGAGGAGAAAGAAAGAAGGAGTGAAGGGAAAAACAGAGGAGGGGGAGGTGAATCGGAAGAAAAGGGGAAATTTTGTATATCTCAGAACGGGTTAAGTCTACAGGTATTGACCTTGACTTGTCTGATGTCAAGGATGTGGCAGTATGGCCTGGGGCAGCTGGAGCCACATTCAGTTCAGCTGTTTCTAAAGGGCTGTGCTGTACCAGTGTTTAAGGTACACACCGAAACTAGACCACCTGGGATTAAAGGAGGGTTCAATCCCAAATTCTCAATGACTTCGAGCACCTAAGATCCGAGTTTCTTGACCAATGACCATGGACAAGCTGTCTTCATAGTGAGTTAAATAAAGGATGCAAGGACAGTGCCTAGATCAGAGACTCATGAAGCGTTACACATTGTCTCCCCATCACGGCCAGAGAGACAAACAAGCAGGGCACAGAGAAGGGCACAGAGAAGGGGTAAGACACACAGCAGTGATAGGAGAGGGGGGAGGGGGGAGGAGAGAGGGAGAGAGGGGGAAAGAGGAAGAGAGGGAGGAGAGAGGGAGAGAGAGAGAGAGAGAGAGAGAGAGAGAGAGAGAGAGAG
>CABHPP010143396.1:0-49006 GCA_902168425.1 Peromyscus attwateri
AAAAAATACTTTTACATTTGGATATGACATGGAACTCTCTTAAGTAGGTAAAATGAAAAAGGAATAAAGAAAGAAGAGAGTAAATTATTTTAAAGTGTTTTTTTTTTCAGGTCTAAATTATCCAGAAAGTGTTTGGTTTGTATGGTACTGATAATTCCTTAGCCTTGGGCTAATTATTCTATGAGTTGGCCTATGGATCTCAAGGACTTTGCACTCTTACCTCTACAGATTTACCATCGTGTGTGTGTGTGTGTGTGTGTGTGTGTGTGTGTATGTGTTTGTGTGTGTTTGTATGTGTGTGTATGTGTGTTCATATGTGCAAGCATGTGTGGTGGCCAGAGGTCAATGTTAGCTGTTTTCCTTAACTGTTCTCCGTGTTTACTTCTTGCCAGAGGGTCTCTCACTGAACCTGAAGAGTGCCAGTTTGGCTGAACTGGCTGCTCAGTGAGCCCTGGAGTTCCTCTTGTTCCCCCATTCCCAGGGTTACAGGTGTGCACCCGAAGCCTGGCTTTATTGGTTTTAACATGGGTGCTAGAGATCAAACTCAGAGCCTTTTTCTTGGACCAGCTTACAAGCCAAGTACTGTTCTGACTGCGCCATCTTCCGCACGTCTAGATTCAGTGTTCTATAGAGGGATGATATGAGGAGGGAAGGAGCCCCAGAGTGACAAGCAATGCAGCTGTTTGGATGGGGTGTTCACGAAGATCTACTGATAAGGACCAACTTAGTCTGAACCCTAAAGAAAGGAAGGTTAGCGTTCTTGGAAAGAGCACAACTCTCAGCTCTCTGTGCGGCAGTCTGCGCATTCAGGAGCAATTCCAAAGAGCCCCACACAGGTGGTAAGTTCTTTGTTCATCTATAGTGCGAGTACTTACACTCAGTTAAACACCAGATTCCCAGGACCAGGAATGTTTTGTGGATTTAGCATTTATTTTCCAAATGTAAACACTGAATGTAAATACTAAATGCGTTTTCCAAATGTAAATACTAAACTTTTCAACATGTTCCTTTAGACTTAGGCCCAGACTACGACCGAGTTAGCAGTCTAAAAGGAATTTTTCTTTAGTTTATCGTTATTGAACAAGCACGGTGACATGATCAATGATCATGATCATTAGGTTTAAGGAAAAGATTTTTGTAAAAATGTTATTCCAATTAGAGGGTTGTTGGTTACTACCAATATGTGCATGCCAATATTCCTGTCCTGTGCCTGTGCTGGGTCTTTATTCCTTATGCAGACATGCCTCCACCCAGATGTGGGTTCCCACGACCGCCTGCAGCTTCCAGTCAGGTTGTGACCCTGACTCACCCATGAGCTGCTAAACTTGCTGTTTCAGGAAAGCGTAACATGTGTATGGTGAAACAGGAATCTAAAGTTAGACAGGAACAGCTCTGAGGCCCACGGGCTGTTCTTTCACAGGTGCCTGAGCAGGGCTGCTCTCCCGGTGGTAATCTTCCCAAGTTCCAGATTCTTGGCTGTGTTCCGAACGGGGGAAGGCTTTTCTGGTTTTGGTTTCCTTGGCTTTGTTTATTTGTTTGCTGAATCAGAACTTAAGGGAAACTATTATGGGATGGAAAACTACCGTGACCTAATTAAAGGAAAAATTATATAGTTCTCCTGATTTTAGAATGAATAGACAATATAATTAACAGATACTCTAGTTTAACATTACCATTAAAACAAGGCATGCATCTAATTTTAATTAAGCTTGGTATGTAAAAATTTTCATGTTCAAAATAGATTAGGGTTATTTATTTATTTATTTATTTAGCATCTATTGACAGTCATTAACACTCTTACATGCTCTCTGGGAATTTTAAAAAGTCAAATTTTTGCCATTGCAAAGTCCAAATTCAGCAAAAGTTAAGCATGTTGTAGAAATGGAAGGGGAGACTATGCCATCTTTGCTACCCAGATTTATAAGTCATTATTTACAAAGACATAAAATCCACCTTTATTTTAGGTCACAAGATCATAATTAGTATTTTGTAGAATATTATTTAAAATGTTTTCTCTAAAATTTCTACAAACCTTAAAGCAGCAAAATAATTATTTTATCTCTTTAGTACAACAATTAATGATAATTGCTAAAACCAATTTTAACCCATTTACTCCATGACAGAATGTAGCCAAAGATACCCTGCCACAAAACCCATAAATACTGTAATTTATCAATATGTCTGCAAAGTTCCTGCCAACAAACCCAACAATGTTTCACACCACCTCTGCATCTCAGTTCACTGCACTTTAGAAATCTGATTCTGACGCTAGGACAAAAACATGAACGGCAGGAATGCTTTTTCAGTCTTGTCTTGGAAATGATAATGGACAGTAGAAAAAAAATATCAACACATTACTTTCTTTATATCTCACTAAAGAAATAAACATGGAACAGGATTGGTTATGTTGTAGGTAGCTGTTTCGGCATAAACTGAAACAAACAGTTTGACTTGCCTGGAAAGTGATAGAAGCCTGCAGCTCAGGACTTGCTGGCCTTTGGAGCAGCACACCTGTGATGCCAGTCCTGAGAAAGCTGAGGGGTGTCAGGTCAGTTCAGACCCAGAACGGGCTACACAAAATGCAGTGTCTCACAAAGCACAACTAGAAAGCCAAACATGAAAACTTCAGTGGTTTGAAAGATGGCCTTCAAAGGGAGTGGCACTATTAGGAGGTGTGGCTTTGTCAGAGTAGGTGTGGCCTTGTTGGAGGAAGTGTGTCACTGTGGAGGCAGGCGTTGAGGTCTCCTATATATGCTCAAGATACCACCCACTTCCTGTTGCCTTTGGATCAGAATGTAAGGACTTTCAGCTCCAGCACCAAGCATACCTGCATGGTGCCGTGCTTCCCGCCATGACAATAATGGACTAAACCTCTGAAAAATGTAAGTGAGGCACCCAATTAAATGTTCTCCTTTATAAGGGTTGCTGTGGTCATGGTGTCTCTTTACAGTGACAGAAACCCTAACTAAGACAGACACTAAGGACTTGTTGGCATTTCAGTTTGCCTTCATGACACTTTAAGGGACAAGGTTCTGGGGTGTTGGGGTTTAGGCTGATGCCCAACAGTAGCTCAGACCCCTTTGCCTTACCTGGCTAGCTGGCTTCTCTGATTGATGCTGCTATTGGCCGACCACTGACACCTCAAATAAACTTCTGCACACAGACCCTTCACTTAAAAGTACTGTAATATTTCAAAGATACTTTTTTTTCCCTTGAGTTTTCAGAACTTGATCTAAATCACTCACATTCTTGTTATATTTTACTTTCACGTTTTTCACATTTCAGACAAACTATGGACACACAGAATATAATGACAAATTATATTCTGGAATGGAATTCCAAATAAAGCAACTGAATGTATTTAGATCTCAGAAACAATTGTATAGTCACAAATGTACTTGAATGGAAAGAATTAAATCTGAATTTACAAGCAAGTAAGTGAATTTAGTAAGTGATACAGAAATATGTTTCAAACTACATTGTGAGATTTTTTTGTTTGTTTTAAAAATGTCTATTTGAAATAGATTACATATAGCACTTGACTTTATAGTTCAGATTGTTTAATTGAAGAAAGGACATATAAGTAATTTTATATCATCTGTTAAGAGTGAAGTGAAATAGAACATTTACATCAAAATTTGGATTTTTGGAACCAGTAGGCCCTATCATAAAAATCTAAGTCGATGTTTTCCACATGTTGTTTTACTTTGTAATATATTTGCAAATTTTAAACTAGAAGCAAAGTTTCCACATTATACAACTCATCGTTTGCATACTACAAAGCAAACGCAGAAGGAGGCCAAGGCCACAGCCCATGAACACTGGCTCCAGGAACACCCCAGGTCTTTCTGCAGGAGTCACTCCAACTCCAGTTTTCTCTCCCCTGGACTACTGTAGACCCCTTCTCCAAAGAAGGACCAGGGGGAACTTTAGTTCTCTCTCTCTCTCTCTCTCTCTCTCTCTCTCTCTCTCTCTCTCTCTAACTCATGCTAAAGTTTGTAGGTAGCTATTAAATAAAAAAAGATTTTGCTTTATGGTGCATCATTTTTATTAATAAGCAACTTCAATAAGTACACCCATTAACTCATCAAACATTAAAAGTTATTTGCACCAGGAATAAAAATAAGTGAGTCTACCAAAGCCTCAAGTGTGTGTGTGTGTGTGTGTGTGTGTGTGTGTGTGTGTGTGTGTCTCTTTTAAGATGCTATTTTGTTTCACCTTTTAATTTTTAAGATGTTATGGTCGTTAGTTTTAATATTTATTTCATTTGCAATTATTTGTATGTATATGGGTCTGTGGATGTGAGTGCAGTTGACAGTGCAGGCCAGAAGAGGCTGTGAGATCTTGTGTGGAGGTACAGGTGACTGGGAGTTGGGTTGTGAGTGTTGGGAACTGAGCTCAGGTCCTTTGACAGGGCAGTATGTGCCCTTAATGGCTGAGCCATATTCCCAGACCCCAAAGCCTTTCTTTTTAAAGCACTGGTTCTTACTGTGAGAACCTTTGGAATGAGTGCACCAGCAATGTAAAAGTCAAAATAAACAACCTTGCCAAACTACTACCTCACCTAACTTACATAAACAGGATGACATTTAGTTGGCAAGACTGTAAAGGAGTATGGTTAAAACTTTATTAGTTTATATTTGTGCAGTGAAGAAACATGACAGGGAAGGACACCGTAATATCAAATACAAAAAGAAAATAGACCCAGGAATGCTGCTGGCTTGGAGATGATTCTGCGGCTGAGACATAGTTCTTAATTCAGCCCAAGCTGTATCTATTTGGTGCCTAATAACTTGTAAAAACTGAGCAGGGCACTGCAGCATGGATAGACCCATCATTCCCTTAACTATCTGATAACCCAGGGTGAAAACAGCCAAGACTGTAATTCAATTATAAGAAACAATGTGATCAAAGGAAGGTGTTTGCTTGCAGTTAATGAAATTATCAACTCATTTCAACATGCTCTTTGGAAACCATTTCTTACTGACTGTTACATTTAAGCATGTGCTCTGTGGCCGTAGCTGAGATAAACCCCTGGCTCACACTGCACAAAGTTGCTATTTTACTCTAGATGACAAAACCTGCTGCCGGAGTGGCAGCCCCAAACTGGAACACAGGTTGGGTGTGGGGAGTCTTTTATTGGCCACTATGATAAAACGTTAGCCTCCATGCTTGGTTTCTAAAGATCAACACAACAGTTGAGCTGTCAGGCTCTAATCCCAACTGAACTCTTTTCTCAGAAAAGGAAAGTGAAGACAGTAACTCCAAAGACCCGCTAATGGTATTCCGAGGATTAAACATGCTGTACCAAACCACGTTGCCTCACATTTATTCTCTTTGCCCAGCTGAAGGATATATCAATAACTCCTTGTGGATCTGAGTCATGTTCATCGTCAGGATACAGACATAGTACTGACTAAGGAAAACTTTGCTAGACTACACAAGTCTTCATGATCCTGATCCTTTGACTTTCCACAGGAGTTCCTGAAGAAAACGACTAAACTAAATGCTCAATAATTAATAATAATAATAACAATAATAATTTGTGATAGTCACTCTCAGCTTGCAAAACCAGAGTTCTCCACAGCCCTTCTCCATTTCTCCCCTAGTGAATCACTCTTCATCTCCCCTGATCCTGAATCACTCTTCACCTCACCTGCTCCCGGAAAGGATTGTTTCATATCAGCACACTGATTCACTGCCTGCAAAGGTCCTGGGATCAACTTTTCTGACTATGCCCTTTGGTTGGAAAAAGGAGTCTGACATGGCAAAGGAAGATGGATCCACACAGAGCCTGTGCCTGTCTTGTGCAGGTCCAGTAACCCACAGACCACCCTGCAACACAGAATGAAATGTTCCACTTGAACCATGGTTCAATATGTTAGACACTTACCCATGTGGCTTACAGTGCACTTGAACTAGGATGGGTGTGACTGGGAGTTTTTATAATTTGAATTAGCATAAATTTAACTTGAACAGCCACGTGTGACTAGTAGTCACAAAACTGACCACAGAAAATTGTCTTGTTAACGCCAGGCAAGACCTCCTGGTTATCAATGTTTCATTTTTCCCGATGTTTCAGTAATGTCTAATACAATCACTTCTTCCATAAATATCTTCTTTCTGTTAGTCGTGGAACCACCACCGATTCTTGTGTTTCTGGCGAAACCTCTGACTTTGGACTTCACATCTGTTGACTGCTTGTTGTGTTTACACTCCCAGACCTGAAATGCCCCAGGACCTTCACACTCCACTCTCTGATAATCTCTTGACATTGTATCAATCACCATGAAATACCTCCAAACACAGACTGCCAGAACCAAAGGGGCAACCAAGTTCTTCACCCAGTACCTACTTCAGTACCCAACAAGCAGAAAACAACACACTTAACTTCTCAACTCTGCAAAAATCCACCTCTTCTTAGTCTTCCCAGGGCAGCAGGGGCATCTACATCCACCTAACCTCATCACAAAACTAGGCAGCTCTCCTTGAGTCCTCCTACCTTCTCCCTCAACTTTGACTCTAGGTAGATAAACAAGCAAGGGCCCTAAGCGGTGAATGAAAAGTAATGTTTATTTTAAGGGACATAGAAAGGGGCCAAGAAGTTTCAGGTTTGGGAGAAAAAGCTTCTGTGGGGAAAATAATTTGAAAGAGGTGCCGGTGGGATTTAGAGAGGCCAGTGGGAAGGTACGGTGAAGACTGAGTGATTCTGGAGGTGGAAGTCGGGCAGAGAGATGCAGAGGGTGACAGGGAGTTGGGGATGGAAGATGATGCCTAGGATTTGACCTTAAGAAGCTATGCAAGAGTTAGGACACCTACTGAGATGACTCAGGAGCTCAAAGAAGCAGTTTTGCTTCTGATGGAGGCTGCTGCCCTTGCTGGTTGTTAACCATCATCATGTCTGTTCTATAGAAGCATCATGAAGGCGGGTCTGACAAAGGGAGAGAGTTCAATTCGGTCCCAATCTGTTAAGGCACTACTGTGGTCTCTCAATACGTCTGGAGTCTTCTGGAGACATTTTCCATTCTAAATAGATGCTTAAGTAAAGAAACCTAACAGCTGCAAAGATGGGCAGGGCGTAAAAGGAAGTTCACAAATTCTTCCCCATTGCCTTACAGGACAGTGCTTGCTTCTGAAAGATACTGTGCTTGGTGGTAAGAAATCTGTGTTCAGGAAGCAACTAAATGAGAAACTGATGAGGAGCAGTATGATACAGAGCAAGGGCGCTTTCTGTAGAAGGTTAATACTCTATCAGTCGCACACTGAAACACTCAGTCACAGAAAACATTTTTTTGCTCTTTATTTCCATATAAAATCTACTCACTAGGGTGAGGGTTGTGTGGAGCTCAGGGTATGAGTGTTTTAAGATCACTTGCCCCTGAGTTTGATTCCCTAGTAAGGCCTGAAAAACAAGCAAACTGCTCTCTTGATCCTTCATCTTATGCACACTCACAGGATTAAGCATCCACATCCTAAAAAATAGTCTCATCATCAACACGGGGGTGGCAGATGCACACCCGAGCTAGCACAAGTGCCCAGTTTGACTCTAGACCAAGTGTTTCAAGCTGGAGGCAGCACTAAAAACAAGGCAAGAAATTAAAATTAGCAGCAATAACAAAATTACCTTCACACTTCTAAAAAGGTTCATTTTTTTCCTTTGTGTTTCAGGAAATTATTATTTTATCTGTTCCTCTACAATGACTTTAATATCCTTGTTATTCTCTAGAAAAATATTTATCTAACAGTATCTGAATTTTATTCCAATGAATAAGAATATGATTTCTGACATAGTTCCCTCACAGCATGACAGGCAATGGCAGTATTTAACACTGACCTTTGTAAACTGATTTCATTTATATGTAAGAAACACTCATGGCTGATCATGGTCTTTATGTGTTTCAAGAAAAATACTCTATAATTTTTAGAGACAAATATTTTAGATTAAAATGACTTTAGGATACGTTTGATACTTTCATGATTATAATAGTTTCGTTAAGTCATTGAGACTGTATTGTCATTACCAAAGCTTTGAGAGAAACTGCATTTTGCTGCCATTCAAAGCACTAAAGAAAGACAGATCTCTCACATTAAACATAATTCTTTCTTTCACTACTGTATACACAGTTTGATCAATAGAACAATACATTCTCTTCTTTCTTCTATATTTGTTAAAAAGATACAATTATACCTCAGTATCTTAGAAACAATGTGGTAGGCGATTAAAGAATAGAGTGAGAAAGGAGATGTGCATGTCTCATTTCTACAATTACGAAAGAGCCACCCCGCAGAAAACAAGGTTTTTAAGCCTCATGAAACTTTGTTTCAGTCTCATTTGAGATGTAAGAAATCTCTCCAGATTCTGGGGACTGAAAACTTGATTCTTTGTTGTGTCTTGTCAAGTTTTGTGCTCTTCGTTTATGTCTACAAAGCTTAACTATAAAGGCTCCACATTTGAAAAAGTCACAGGAAAATATGATCAACGGTAAACTCCTACTAAACGTTCTGGAACTGTGTACAAAAATCTCCAGCAGGACAGGAAAGACATCAAAACATGACTTTACAGATTATTTTAGTATCATACCTGTATGTTTAGATTTGGCGTTGTCTTGACATGTTTAGTCTCTAGCAGAGTTAGTGTCAACTTCATGATATCTAGCTAGCTATATGTTTTGTGTTTGTGACTCATATAGCACTGAGATATCTAAATGTCAAAATACATGAAGAAGCAATGATAGTACTGTCTTTGGATGCTTGGCTTGGTACCAGCATTATAATAATTATTGAGGTCCACAGATGAATAATATTCTTAGTTCACATATTAAAAAATTGGAAATCTTAAAGTCAAATTTCCCCTTGAGAATCATAAAACCTGAGAATCTGAGGGACAATTCTTTGTTTATCTTAATCACCAAGAATTGGGTCTTTAACCTTGGTATGCTAAAACATGTCTGTAAAGAATCAAATGATAAATGCATTGTGGAAATTAAAACATCCAAATTTGGAAGACTACCTTATAGTCAAAAGGAGCTAAGGATAATGTTAAATTTCTGAAGCATTTTGTACATTTTAAAAATATCAACAAAATGTTTTAAAGCTTAATAAACTAAAAAAAATGCAGAAGTCAGATCAAAAGCAAAGTGAGCTTTTAAATATTTGATCATATCAATGCACTTCACATTTTACATAACAAAAGGCATTAAGTATAGTCAATTGTTATTTTTAATAATAAGAGGCATTAAGCATAACTTTCCAAACAGCTTGTAAAGGAATCTTTTGCAAATAAGTATGGACATTTTTATTCACATGACAAAAAGCAATGAATTTCCAGATGACTTCTTTATGAGATGTCTTCTAAGTAAATAAGTTCAAAGTTATTGCCATTTGATTTATGAGGCATATCTTAATGTTAAGTATATCTGTAGCCGAGAATACACAGGAACATGATCTTTGGCCATGACCACAGTTGGAGTGCGTTCCTTCTTATTTCTAGCTCATTACCATCAGATAAACAATGATTAATTCTCTGGGAATTACTCCCATGCACTAAACTGTTTTCCTTATCTTCTACCTCACTCCAAGGTCATGGATTTTACAAGCTTTGCTTTGGGCTGTATTTCAAAATATTCCTAGCAAAATATCTCTTTCTAACACCAAGCAATGAAAAGCCAATCTTACTAAGTTCCTTAAATACTTTCCATGAAAATGGCAAAGGAATTCATTTATTAACTCAATTTTCACTTAAGCAAAGAACCCTTTTAGTCTTATCATTCTTTAAAATCACTTTAGACAGCCATAAGTGGAGTTGTTTTATATAATTTTAGATATGAAAATAGAAGAAATATAGATTTTAATTTTTTATGAACAGTTTAAAAATGATAACAGACAATTTAATGCTTTTACAATGTTAACCAGTCTTTATGGAAAGTCATGGTGTTGGTCTTGCCTCCCACAGGCCCACAGCAGAACAGACCAAAGAGGAACAGAACCACTGAACTAAAGGCTGCCATCAACTTTGAATACAGCCAGATTGGCAAAATGCAAGAAATCCCTGTCAATGCAGACAGACAAGTAGGAGAGTCTCGCCATTTTAACCCCTTAAGGGAAGGAACTCTGCAATGGCTCCTCTACTCGATGTTTTTGTGTCTGTTTTCATTTCAGCATAAAAAGCCAATGTTTACTGCTCACTTCCTAAGAATACAAACCCCATTTTGTGGGATGATGTATTGATTAGCATTACATATAAGAGCCAATTCAATGTTTAAAAGTAAATTGGTAAAATTTTTAACATTCTACTGTGAAAGAATTAAAAAACACTGGTAGTTTTTATTCTTTCTAATTCAATGTCCTTGTTAACACTTAAAAGTGTTAACACTTAAAAGTACTCAAACCCATCATAAATATCTCAAAGAGTGCACTTTATCATTTTAGCTGATGTATTAAAGTACAGAATGAGTTTTGCTAAACTGTCCCAATACCTCTTATGATAAAAATTAAAAGAAAATTAAAAAGCATTGAATTAAAAAGCCAAAAGCACAGGCATATTTCCAACAGGAAGCTGAAAGCAAATCTTCTACCAGAGCATCCTTCTGTTTCAGAAGATATGACCACACACACAAGTGTACTTTTGTGTGTATGGGCAGGTGTGGTGAATAGTTTTAAATGTCGGCTTGCAACCTAAAATCAACTTGGAAGAGAGAGTCAGTTGAGGAGCCGTCCAGAGCAGGCTGGCCTGTGGGCACATTCATGAGGACTGTATTAAATATGAAGCAATGTGGGAAACCCAAGTCCATTAATGGGTGGCATCTCGTGGGCTGGCCCTGGGCTCTATGTGAAAGCTGGCTGAGTTCCAAGCAGGAGCAAACAAGGAAGGATGCACTCGTTCTCTCTGCTCTTGAGTGTGGGATGTCACTAGATCCTTGGTTTCTGCCTTGACTTCCCTCAGGTGATGGGCTGTATTATGGAATTGTAAGAGAAAATAAACTCATGTTGCCCTCAGCTACTTTCAGTGAAGGTGTCTTATCACAGCCACAGAAACAAAATGAGGGTGGCAGGTGGGAGACAACACAATTAAATAATAACCATGGATCAAAAGACATTTTGAAATTAAACATTAATTGCTATTTAAAATATAGTTTCATGTATTTAAGAATGGAAGATTGCCTGTCAAAATATTGCTATGCCAAGGAAGTTGTCTCACTCATCTAGAATGACCTGGAGCAAGACTCCTCTGGGCTCCTCTTCTCTGAATGCAAGAATCCATCAGCAGTGGGGCAAATGAGGGCCACTCCAGCTTTTTTAATATTCATACATTCAACAACCAAATTACTTCTGCCTCAAGAATGAAACATAAAACTGGACTGAAGAAATACAATTTTTTAAAAGAATTTGTGAAATGATGAGTTCTGGACAAATGAACTTTCAAAATAATTATAATCAAAGATGATGTGAAAATAAAGCAATTTGCTGGCCATCTTAACCAAAATGGAGGCTTACCTAACTGTTCATACTACTTACATGTTAGAGTATACATGTCAACCACAAAGGAGAAATTGATTGTTGTCCTGTAACTTTTATTTCTAAAGAAGATTCTGTGGGGGCTGCAGAGATGGCTCACTGTTTAAGAGCATTTATTATTCTTGCAGAGGACCTGGGTTCAGTTACCAGCCCCCACATGGAAGCTCCCAACTATCTGTAACTCAAGTTCTAAAGTACCTACATTCTCTTCTGACCTCCATGGGCACTGCCTGCAAATGGTACACAGACATACATGCAGGCAAGAACATCCATATGCATGAAAAATAAAAATAAATCTTAAAAACAACCCACAAAAATAACATGACCCCAACAGAAGGGAGATTCAGATGAACTCTGAAGCCTTAGGGCAATGGATGGTATGTTTGTGCTCAAGCCAAAGAAGAAGTTTTACTAATGATTTTAAGATATAATAAATCAATATCAGCATAAATATTCAGGTATCTTAATAAAACAAAAATATTCTGACCTTTGGGGCAAAAATTACCTCAAACCTTACTCAGTTTGCACAAGGTTGATTGAGATCTTCTTCGACAAAAGCCAGTATCAGCTCTCAAGTTTCCACTGACAAGGAATCTAAGTAGATCTATTCCTATGATAGCTACCAAAACCAAACAACAGTAACAAACAGGCTATCACAGAGTTGGGGGCAGCTAGAGGATGAGGTCTAAGTAACTCTCTTTAAGAAAAGGGACCGAAAACCAGTTTTAGTGGCAGCACACAGTTTTCATATTCTTAATACAGTCTCAGACCAATATCTCAGTTATAGTGAGGCATCATCTTGGTTACATATGTGAAACAGAGAGAAACATATGTGTAACTATTTGTTAGCTACAACCTACTTTGAATTTTTCTCATCACAAGGTCATATTGGTTTTTGCCAATATGTTTATAGCAAACACTAATAGAAATTCACACTTGCATAGGCAAAGCAAATTTGTTCAGACAATATACCTTGTTCAGAGCTTTGAAAGTCAACATTGTAAAAAATTCTGCTTTTTCTCCCCTTTTGCTAACTGAGTATCAGCTTCTTAGGTTGAGTTTCTAAGATCTTATTTTGAAAAGGCAGTCATCCATCCATCCCTAACCCACACCTCTGTGTGCTTCTCCAATTAGCATGGGGTCAGAGAAAGGAGCACATCCGAGTCTCTTCTCTAATGACTAGATAAACACAATCCATGGGATCTAATTTAATTATGTATAGTGTGTGGATCTTCTCATTAGCTGTAGTTGACTGAATATCTGCAAGTCATTTGATCCATTCATCCTTTCTCCCAGTTTCCCAGTTTCAGAAAACATTCAGTCAATGGTATTGAGTGAGAATTTACTATGTGCCAGCTATTGTCCTGTATAGATTTTTTTCAAATAAAGAAAAAGACAATAATATGCTGTGCAAGTCCAGGTTAAAAAGCAAGTGCCTTGCTGAGGATTTCAATAAAAAAAAATGTAATGAAGCTGGTAACAGAGCTGGAAAGACAAAAAGGAATGGGAGGCAGGCTGGTAAGAAGAAAAAGCAAAAACAAAACAAAACAACAATAAAAAAAAAACCACCAAACAAACCTACTTCATGTGTTGTTCTTTTGGTTTGACATTTCATACATGTATATCGTAGATTTTAGTTGTTCATATTCCCACCCCCTTTCTTATTCCCCCTCCCTTGCTGGAAGTCTTCTCAGCAAGACCCTCTCCTCCTTTCACATCTTGGTGTGTGGCCCCCAATTGAGAATTTCTTGTTTCAGTGAGAAGCAACCTTTCAATGGCCACACCACTGAAGAAAATGACACCTCTTTCCCCAACAACTGTTATCTCCAAAAGTCCTTCAGGGAGCAGGGGACCTCAGGGCCCCTTCCCTGCTCATGATGAAATGCTGATGTACAATCTTGTGTGGCTATTGTGCAAATATATACAACTACAGTGAGGTCACCAGCGCAACAGCCATGCCGTGCGGGAAGACATCCTTTTATTGCGCATCTTTTCAGCCTCTGGCTCTTCTATTCTTTCTGCCTCCTCCCACAAAGTTCCTTGAGCCCTGGAGCGGGTGATGATGTCCCCTTCCAGGACAAGTACTCCATCATGACTTATTCTCAGCACGTAACAAAAAGCTACTCTCATCCCCAGAAGTAGAAGAATAGAGAGAACGGTGTCAGAACACAATTCTTTTTTTCTCTGTGCTTTTACAGAGTGCAGAGAAACAGGACTGCACCAAGAGATGTGTAATCAGATGCTGTCACAGCCAAGGAACACTGACCAAGTCAGCAAGACAGAAGGAGGAACGCTTTCCCGCTTTCCTGGCGCTATCTTTCTCTCATTTTTCTCATTGAACTTAGAAAGTGCATCGGCCTGGGAACTTGGCAAACATTGTAGGAAAGGGGCAAAGAAAGCATAATCCAGAGACACCTAGAAAACAGTAATGCTTTACCATTTCAAGTTGTCAGTCTATAAAACCATTTTCAAAATGTCTCCAACCCAAGTGTACACATGTGCGCACAGACCAGCACACACGTGTGCATGCACTTGGGCAGTCACATTGGCAAGGCAACATGTGCAGAAAGTAATATACAGAGAGCTCAATCTTTTTTGTTGTTGTTGGTTTTTTGTTTTGTTTTGCTTTTTGTTTTTTTTTGTTTGTTTGTTTGTTTGTTTTTTGAGACAGGGTTTCTTTGTGTAGCTTTGTGCCTGTCCTGGAACTCGCTCTGTAGCCCAGGCTGGCCTCGAACTCACAGAGATCTGCCTGGCTCTGCCTCCCGAGTGCTGGGATTAAAGGCGTGCGCCACCACCGCCCGGCAGAGAGCTCAATCTTTAGAGCCTAGGATCTAAGAGTCACTCATGACTATGCAGTATTATCAACTGTTTTATTCTTTGAAAATTCATCTTAAGTCACTCAAAATAGTTTGCTGCCATGAATGTCATTGTATGTTCAATTGAGTGATTAATATAGCACATTCTATTTTCTTTAACTTGCTTGCCTTACTTAGGTCTTTTAACCACTTTCTTCCCAGTCTAAGGTACTGATAAATTTCTCTCAAACTAGGATATTTATTTAATTTTATCTAGTACCCTATGTGTTTGTGTTTGTGTCTGTGTGTCTCTGTGTGTGTGTGTGTGTGTGTGTGTGTGTCTGTGTCTGTGTGTGTGTGTGCTGTTCACATTGTGGAGGGGGTGTGTGCAGAGGTAGATGCCAGGCATTGGGCATCTTCCTGTATCACTGTTCATCTTATTTTCATTATATATATATGTTATATATTATATATAACATATATATATACATATGTATACACATAATATTGTTTGCTGTTTGTTTGAGACAGTTTTCCAGTTTTCCTCTCTGAACCTGGAGCTCATCTATAGAACTGCTTTTCTCTGCCTCAGCATAAGGATCGCAGACAGGTACTGTTGTGCTCAGCTTTTTATGTGAATTCGAGGATCTGAACTCAGGAACTCACACTTGTGCAGCAAGCACTTTATACAACCGGAACCATCCGCAGCCTCTCTGGTCCTTTTGGCTCATATCTCATGTGGCCACTAAGAAAGCCACTTAAAATAAAATTATAATAAATTGCGGAAGTGTGTTGTTGATTTTTTCTCTTTAATGTAAATTTTTAGTTTTTTGCCTTTTATTTTTCATTATGTACACTGATTGGAAAAAAATACCCATTCTGATATTAGTATGTACTTTCTTTTTTATTTTTAAAGGTATGTTTATTAAATGCTATCAAATTTATTGGCAGTATTAACAATAGATATTCTTTTCATTCTTCCTTTCATATCCTTTTCTTTTTGATCCACTTGCATTTCTTAGTTTATATACATAATTCCTTGGACATATAAAACATACACTATGCATTTATGTGACATATAATACAGCCAACCAACATAAGTCTTGCTCTGTGGTTATCACCCTCCTTCACCTTCATGAGCCACACAATTGCAGTCAGGGTTGAACCTGAGCTCCTCACACTTCCTGCATGGTTCCATCCCTGTGGGGTGCTGAACAGTGCTTCCTATGATGCCAAATCCTTGCTTTTACCCGGGTTCCAGATTCAGAGTTGTTCTACATGGCTCATGCAACTAAAGTTTAACTTCCGCATAATAAAACAAGTGTCTTGCAGGTTCATGAGACCCTAGAATGCTGAAAGGATTAGGAAACATTTGCTCTTGTTACACTGAAAACAAATCACCTACAAACCAGAGAGTTGTGATTTTTCCAGTGGGGTGCTGGAAGTGCCATGCAGCCGGGAGACAAGCCCTAACTCTAGTCACCGGGTGATATTTTTCACATACCCAAACTCTCCTCTTATGCACTTGGTTTATATGATGGAAATTTTGACTTGTGAATGTATATTTAAACCCTGAAACCTTAGAAAAGGAAAGTAGGTGCTTTGATCTCTGCCAGCTGTCCCGGTGACTTCAGTGTGGGCCGTTAGATATGCTGACACTGAAGAGAAAGGTTGCAGCCTGAATTACGAGCCATGTGTCAAATCAGGAATGGATGGCAGGAGATGTAGCACAGGGGTGTCGGGGACACACCACAGAGGAGTGAGTGACAGGGAACGATGAAAGACTGATCTAACTGGAATGGAGAGAGTGGAAGGGATGTAGGCTGACATTGGGTTACCAAAGTCTGAAGTCCTCTATGGGAGTTTCAATCCAGAAGAGACAGTGAACGAGAACAGAACTATGTCCTTATAGTTTACCAGGGGATAGAAGTCACCTCACAGGAGTAGTAGGCAGTACTTCTGTCTCACAAGCGGGAAGGACACAAAGCATACAGCAGAAGATCAGTTTTTGAAGAACCAGGTCCTGAGCACACTCCACAAGTATGCTTCATAGTCACAGGAAGGCGAGAACATCATACTTATTTGCTATAAGACAAGCTACGCCCTCTAAGTTTACTATCACTCAAATTGCAAGTTATATTAACAAGCAGTTTCCAACTCAGTAATTTAAAGTCTTCCCGTGAGAAACGTATTTCTGAGGAAATCACATTATCATTCTGAGAACTGTATTTTTTCTTTTATACAAAGCAATGTAAACGTGAAGGGCGAAAATTGGTGTGTTCTAAAGGTCTAGCATGGGCCAAGCAACACACTAAGAATGACTGGTGACCCCTCACACCACATCAGGCGACCTCCAAATCTTCTGGAAACATCCTACAAGCTGGCTGTGAAACTGGGCCAATTTCAGCTTGCCTGTGCACCAGAGCTCAATGTAAAGGTCATCAGAATGTTGCAGGCTGAGACTGATAAGTGCCCTTATCTCCACCTAACTCATCTCCTCGTGGAGGCAGCTTTAATGTCTGTATGTCTAGGAGAATTAATCGGAATCTAAGCACTCATTTTCAGAGTGAGCAATTCTCTTCACATTTTTCACTTTCTCCTAAAACCAATAGTCTTTTTTCTGTACATATAGAGTCATTTAATCATACATGTGGGTCCTAAATGGTAGCCCCACCCTGACACTATGGTATAATTACTCATTGTGGTTTTCCACCAAGAGGTTATCTTCCCTTCATTAGTTCTATGTTTTATCATTTTACATTTCAAAGCTCATAGAAATTATTCTAGGCAAAAGTTTTTTTTTCCCTCCCATATTTCATATCTGGTCCCAAAAGGCAATACTGTCAAAATACATTGAAATCTATGGTGGTTACATTTTCATGAATTCAAAATTATACTCTCAATTTGTTTCTTCTGGCAAAAATAACTTTTTACTTTCTGAGTGATGGTGTAAGATGAAATAACATACATCAAGAACATTCAGTGAGTCTTTACAATGGGAGAAAGACAGGCATCAAATGAAGACTCTTGACTTAGCTGATCCAAAGACTGCAAATCATCAATGGGTCCAGCGTCCCCTTATTCTTATTCAAATGAGCTAACCAACCACACTTCAATACATTCATCTTTCTGAGCACACTGTGTTTTCGAAGGTCATATATTTAAAATACGTACTTAGCATCCCTGGGTTTACATCCCCACTCACATGAAACTGTCCATCATTTGCATCATCCAGATACAGGTTTCCAGTGCCTTAGCTATGGTCACTTCCTTAGTTATGGTTTCTATTGCTGTGGTAAAACATCACAACCAAAAGAAACTCGGGGAAGAAAGTTTGTTTCATCTTATACTCCCACATCACAGCCCATCGTCAAAGGAAGTCAGGTCAGGAACACAAGGCAGGAACCTGGAGGCAGGAACTGAGATAGAAGCCACAGAGGAGTGGTTCTTAGTGCCTTGTTCCTTATGGCTTAATCAGCCTGCTTTCTTTGTACCATCCAGGACACTTGCCCAAAAGTAACCCCACCAACAGTGGGCGGGGCCCTCCAACATCAATCATTTATCAAGAATATACTCTACAAACTTGCCCACAGGCTGATCTTACAGAGGCATTTTCTCACTTGAGGTTCCCTCCTCTCAGATGACTCTGGCTTGTGTTAAGTTGGTATAAAAACTAGCCATGACAGCCACTAACCCAAGGTGAAGACAGCAATATGCCACTTCTATATAAAGAACTCTGTAAATGTAGAGGGCCAGGCCAAATGTGAGAGAAAAAGCTTAGCTCCTCATAACAATTGTGTAGTCTGGGCTCTCATGTAACCCATAAGGAAAAAAATCATGGAGGAAAACAGCAATCCTAGCACCCTAAGTCACCTGCCTGGGTGAGAACAGAGCTGATCAGGTGTTTATTCTAAACAGATAAACAAGATGGCTGTCACTAGACTCTATCACAGGCATGACAACACCCGGAAGAAGGAAACGTGCTGTTTCTCAGTGCTTGGCCAATCATGCACTCAAACAGCACTTCCCATTGATTATCCTTCCATCATCTGAAAGGTGAGAATAGAAGTTAGAGACCCACAAATAAAGAGAGAGGTTGGGATTAGGGCATAGCCCCTGCCATCTGATTATGATGACTTGATAAGGATGCAGGTTAGGGTTAACACAGAAAGAAGACGGGCTTATAGTTTACAAGGCAGAATCTGTAGAAAGAGGACTCAGGTTGTTATTGGATGGTGGAGAAAGGGCACACTGGCAGCAACATCCAGCAGCTACACCGTGGAGCAGCTCAGACATCCACTCTGTAGGGACACTGTCCAGATGGGGGTTGGGATGTGGAGACAGGGACCAGTGGCTGACTAGGAGGAAACACAACTGCCCAGCTCTGGCAGGTTCAGAAAGTAGAGTAAATGGTGACATCATCTATAGGAAGACTGTGACATCGCTAAGCCACACAGGCAAAGAATTAGATAGCAAGTCTCAAAGGGACTTCCATTGCTGCCTTCTTTCCTGTCTCTCCATGTTCACCTTCTAAAAAGAGGGAAAGGGTATGCCCCCAAGTCATTCTTCCTCAGCCACCTGCAGCTGAGTCTACTGCATGGAACAGAAACTCTAGGGCATGTGTCCCTTCTCAGGGCCATTTGGGCTGGAAACCAAAATGTGAAACCAAATCTAAATCTTCTTCTTCTTTTTTTTTTTCTGTTAACAATCAGAAATCACTAATGAGCTACAGAAAATATTTGAGAAATGAAAGACAGGAATGGGAGTTTAGTGATGTCAGAAAATATATGAAATCATAACTTACTGAAATTGCCCAATAAACTGATTAGAGATGGTTAGTAAAGATATTCAGCCAACATGTGAATACCAAACTCTCTCAGCAACAAAACAGCTCCCCAGATTACAGCTGGCATGCACTTAAACGGACCCTCACATGGGGAGAAAAAACTTTACTCATGCTACTGTGCAATGACCATTTTGTCCACCAGTTTCAGTTAAGTGGGATTAATGGGTAGCTAACGTAACTACCCGAACAAGTGGCTGCAAAGCATAAGAACACATCTTAAACTTTGAAGATTTTTCAATCTAATGGATGACAGCACAACTCTAAGGTTTAGTGGAATTCATTCATTCTACATTGCTTGTGTTAATGGAATGATTATATGGTTTTCAGATAAGGAGTTTTACATTACAGTATCGACTGTGAGAAATCACACTATGTGCACAGAACACCGAGTGTGAAACATAGTTTTCAAGAACCTAGAAAAATTAATTATATAGTAAAAAAAATATTAGTCTTGTGTAGCATAGCAAGTGATTCATATTTTTTTTTTAAAAAATGGGAGAAGTAATGATTTTGCTTCCCAAATCAGTCAAATGTCTTACATGTTCTTTCTTTAGTAATGAGACTGTATTTGGCTTACTAGATGAGTTGTTCATGACTGTTAATTCAAAGAGCAAAATACTCATACACATTTCAATCAGAATGAGATTTCTGTTGGCCCATTCACCTTAAATTTGATGCCAAGAACCAGGAAAAAATCTTGGAAGTTCTAAGTTCTAGCTATAAAAGCAGAAGATAAATGTGATTCACGGGCGTTGTGCTTGGGGAACACCCCAACAATGACAGTATGATTATTTCAAAGCCTGTCTGGATTGGAGTGTTCTTTCCCCTAAAGAAAATCACAGAGGTCCCTAACAGAGTAAGTGAACATACACTAAAATCACACAGAAGACTGTGTTGCTGTTTATATTGTGTGGTCAAAGATGCCAGCCACATTCAGTAAACACCCTGCACTTAGCAATAGCTTCACCTATGGAGACAAGAAGAATGGGCTCCAGTTCTTAATATTCCTTGAAAATTTATTTCCAAGTTGTGCTAAAGAAATCAGTCAGAAAGCTCTAGCCCAGCAGTCCACCCACGTTCAACCACCTTTCCACACCTAATGATAATTACACTCTGTGGAACAGGCAGCCTCTAATAAATACCATCACCCTTACAAGACAAAGATCTGGAGGGGCCTCACTGTTGCCATGGAAATATCTTCAGGCCACCTTGTCCTCAATACTAAACATCACCCTCGTGTTAACCTGCTGAGAAAGAGGGGGGCATATGTTAGCCCAAATTATAGGATAACTCACTCTGTCCTGATGGTTTATAAATGCCATGTTACCCATAGTTCTAGAACAGTCCCAACAATGGGGAACATGAATCTCAGTGTCAGCCGCCTCTGACTAATGTGCTCTTGCTCCCTTGGTTTTCATGTGACACCCCACCCACCTCACCCCCTGCCAATGTAGCAGAGCAATAAAGGGCAGCAAAGATATCACCACAGTCACATTCCTTTTCTTCGTTCTAAGCTCTGGGATCTGTGACTTCTAAAAGTACTGGTGTGGCTCACAAATGTAAGACAGGGAAATAAGTCTCCTCAGGTCTACTGACAGGAACAGAATCTTTTTCTTTTTTTTAATTAAGAAAATTTTTATTCATTTTACATACCAATCACAGATTCCCCTCTTCCTTCCTCCTGCCTCTCCAGTCTCCCCCACAACCCACCCCCATCCCTGCTACAAGAAGGTAAGGACATGAGGAGCCTGGTCTATTCAGGAGAGGTGGGTCCAAGCCCCTCCCCTTGCCTCAAGGCTGTGCAAGGTGTCATACCACAGGTAGTGGGCTCCAAAAAGCCTGGACATGCACCAGGGATGGATCCTGATCCTACTGCCAGGGGGCCCCTTAAGCATATCAAGCTATGCAATTGTCTTGCTTATACAGAGGGCCTAGTACAGTCCTGTGGAGGTTCTACAGCCTTTCTCCAGTAACTGATGGAAGCAGAGATCCACAGCCAAACACCAGGCCTGGCTTCAGGAGTCCAGTCGAAGGGACAGAAGAGGGATTCTATGAGCAAGGGGCATCAAGATCATGATGGGGACACCTGCAGAGACAACCAAACCAAACTAGTGGAAACTCATAACATTTAGAAACAGAATCTTAATAATCATGTCGAGTGGCTGGTAAAGGGGTTACAACAGTGTTCTTTAAAAGGAGCTATGAAAGGAATCAAGGAGCTTTCTTGAGGCATTTAACAGCTAAAAAATGCCAGTTCAGAACTCATAAAAACTGTGACAGCATGCACAAATTCCTGTAGAAGCTCAAGCTAGACAAAATTCTAGAATGGAGGATGGGAAGTGTACAAGAGGTCCCACCCTCAACCAAGGAGACATTGAAGCTTGCTTCTGGGAGAGAGAAAGGCAATTCTCTTCAATGGAGTGACACCTAATGTATTTAACATAGCCTAGGGCAGGCCCCCAGCCAGGGAACAGAAGGAGAGAGAGACAAGAAGAAAATGAAGTTGAGTGAGTAGGGAGGTAGGGAGGATCTGGAAGGATCTGGGGGAGGAACATGAATATGTTCAAAATATATTGTATGGAATTCTTAAAGCATAAATAAAAATATTATTTTAAAAAACATACAAGTTAGCCGGGCGGTGGTGGCGCATGCCTTTAATCCCAGCACTCGGGAGGCAGAGGCAGGCGGATCTCTGTGAGTTCGAGGCCAGCCTGGTCTACAGAGTGAGATCCAGGACAGGCTCCAAAGCTACACAGAGAAACCCTGTCTCGCAAAACCAAAAAAAAAAAAAAACAAAAAACAAAACATACAAGTTCATTTAATATAGTTGCAAACACTTTCAGTGGACATCAAATACTTTCAGTTTGGGACTGTAGCTACCAAATACAACTTGGTTATTTATAAACTACTGATAATTTATATGTAACTTATACTTTAAATATGCTTCTTTTAAAGGCCACTTAAACATAAAACCCCAACTAGTTATAAATGATAGTTTAAAAAGTAGAATAACGGAAGTATAGTTATTTGGACTTTCATTATCCCAAAATGCTTATGGTATGCAGAGAACACATAAAGCGGAGCAGAACAGAGAGGATGTGAGAAGGAAATGTTTGGACAGTGGATAGGAGCCTGGACAGTGTCTAATCCTCTACTCTTTGAGGGTGGCCCTGAGCTTCTGACTTACCTTATCTACCTATTGTGTTTCACTCAAACTGACAGGCATCCCAACTGGTACTTCATATAGAGTCTCCCAGTTAGGAAGAGGAAGCGACTTCATCAGCTTCACAGACCTGTTCCTTTCAGGAGTTCATGACAGCGTTACCTTACATCTTCATTATAGCATTTTTCTAGGTCATCATTTAGTATGATGGGCCCATTTACAGAGAACACTCTGAAGTGTCCTCTGGACTAACAGTGAGTCAACTTCCCACCACAGAGGAACCCATACACTATTAAATCAGGAATCTAAAGCATCTCTTCCTTCTAGTTGTTCAATGCTGCTCTTAAACACACTTCCTAACATACGTGTGCTGAAGATGCCACTTTGAATAAGGTGGTCATAAATACTGAGGTGGTGTTCATTGACGTGAAGTAGAATGTATTACTATCCATGGAATAGAGAAATACACAGAGAAACCTAAAGACAGGCCCTGTCTCACAACACGATGCTTTGTGTTCAACAGCATTTCTTTGGAGGGCTGCACCCATCCGTACACCCTCTCTTTTTCCTAACAGGATACAGCAGCTTTGCTCTGATCAGCTCCTTTACATGTATCACTAGTGGATCATAAGTTTTTCAACAACAGAAAAATTGACCCACAAATCAAAACTTTCTACCTTTCCAGCTGTGTTAACACAGGTTTTTTTTTTAAGTAGCAGAATCTAAAAGAAAATATGTTCTCACTCAGCTAATGTCTGATTGACACAGAAATTTTAAAAATAATACTATAGTATTATTTAATATATTTTAAAGAGGCACTGTCTGGGTATGGCATCAGTGTATGCCACAGCATGTGGAGATATGAAGGAGCCACACATCAAGAGACAGGCAATGAACACCAAAACTAACTACATAGTCTAGTGTCTTATTATTTGTGGCAGTCCACAAATACATAAGCCAGTAAATAAGTGGTACAAAAAATAAATAAATAAAAGGAAGAGAAAAAACAACTGATACAGTATTTGAAAACAGCACAGCAATCTGGGCAGCCTTTGTAAACATGCATTAGCATTCAGTATAAGAGAGTGGCCTCCTGAAGCCAATTTCAAGATGGGATTATGCAATTATTTCTGAAAATTTCTTTGAATATCAAGTCATAAATTTCTCAAAGGGGTTGAGTTTAACCGTGGGGAAGAGTTAAAGCCCTGGAAGCTTCAAGCTCTCCCACCGCTCTTGGGCTTAATCTGCAGGAGAAGTCAAGACACACCAGTGAACATGACAAAGAGGCCATAGTCAAACATTTTCAACAACAATCACAACATGGGCAATGCAAAAGCAAGCAAAGAAAACCAAACCAAATCAAACAAAAAAACCATGAGAAAAACAGATGAACTAGATAGGAAGATGCAACCAGAATCCTCAACCACAGCCAACAGACAAAAATGTGACACATATTTAAAGGAATGGAGTGTTATTTATTGTTATTAAGGTTCACTGATAAAGTCTAGGACCTCATACTTTAATACATTGTTGTGAGATATTGTAAGTTGATTTCCATAAAATCATTTCCCACAAATTGCTGAAATTCTGTTTTCTGGGGGGGGGGGAATCTACAGTGAATAGAATTTTCACTGTTGAAGACAGATAAGGCATTAATTTCTGGAAAGGGTAATTTGTTCGGTATTTGTTTTGATTTTTAATCTGACTCAATTTATTCAACTTTGATGCTATGAGCTCCTGGTAAAACCAAAATTATGTCCAAAAGGCCAAAGAATATAGAATCAGAAATCCTAGCCCTCTCTAGGAAAGTAATGGCTATTCATTCCAGTGACATAAAAAAATAATATAATTATAATTTGGGTCATTTTATCACAGAGAATCAGCATGTAGTTTCACTCTGTATGTTACAGGGTTTATGACCATGTGCAATGATTAACTGCTGTGACAAAATCTCTAAAACCTCAGCTAAAGGTTAGAAGAAGTTGGTTTGGTTCTCAAAGGTTCACAAGGACTGCTGCCCATCTGGTAGAAAAGTATGATGCCGAGAAGACAGGGTGCTGAGCACAGGGTGCGGAGCACAGGGTATTGAACACAGGGTGCTGAGCACAGGGTGCGGAGCACACTGCATCCTCAAGCAGGAAGTGGAGTTGAGCACTAGTACTCAGCTGCCTTTCTCTTTCTCTCTGGTTTTTCTTCAGTCCAGGACTCCAGCCCATGTGATGGGTGCTGCCCCTGCTGAAGTTACAGGAGGTCTTCTTAGTCAGTTCTCTCGGAAGATGCCCTCAAACACATCCTGACTAAGGCCACAGTTGTTTACTAATCCAATCAAGCTGATGGTGAAAATCAATCAATTGTACTGACGACATTTTAAAATATACTTTAACATCTTGAACTTGGTTAGGAAGAAAAGAATGGAGATACACTCACAATGACACATGGGACTCCGCACAGCCAACCGAGAATGAGAGGTGCCAAGCTGTTATTATATAATAATATAATATTATATGAATTGTGCTATGTAGCACTAACACACAGAACTCAGTACCCAAGGATTGACACTCAAAAAACCCTATACTTTGGCAACCACTTACCCTTGGTATTGACATCAATTTATACTCAGCAAAAGTATGTCACCTGCCAAGTATGATGGACCATGACTGTCATCCCAGTACTTAGGAAGCCAAGATAGAAAGATAGCCATGAAGTAGATACCAGCCTCTACACTGAGTTCTAAGACAGCCTGAGCTACAGGGAGATCTGTCTCAAAAACCAAACCAAATGAATCAAACAAACAAACAAACAAAAAATTCCAAATTATTCTCCATCACCAATGTGATGGTAATTTGAATTTTACAGCTTTCTGGAATCTTGATGTCATCTAATTGTCTATTTGTTTTGTTTTATGACTATCCTAGCCCTACACCACATAAAAATTTAAAGGCTATTTTGAATGCTTGCTTGTTATATGCAGTATTATAAGCCAAAGATCTAAATATACCTTTAGAGGTATTGAACATTTTCTCCTTTATAGTGATCTGTTCACTCCCCACATCTAGCCCACAGAGTGCCATTGCTCTTCTGTTACTGCATTACCTCTCATTCCCAGAGGACGTCTTACTTGTACAGGTGAAAGGCTTTTGGTCCTTTCTGCCTAGTCTTGGTCTGAGGGACTACCAACCTGTTTTTATTCATCTGAAGTTCTAGTGATATGTGTCATCATTATGGTTAACTGCTTCACTCTTAAGATGGGGAATAACAGTGCAATAGCTTCACAAATACACAGTACAGAGCCAGATCAACAAACTTGCGCCCAATTCCAAGAATTTGTACAAAGACTACTTCTTGTACTCTTTCCATTGCTAACCACATTAATCAGAGGATTCTAATTCTAGAAAGATAATTTCTAATCAGTTTAGTACTGGGCTTTATGCTACATTGTCACCTTGTCATTATTACCACTGCAGTATACACAACGTAACTTATACGATGAAATGCCTTATATTGTCAATTCTGGATAAATGTTAAGATAGATTTCAAAATTAGATGATGTTACAAACATCCATCAGAAAAAAATTAATATTCACAAGAATTGGTTTTTCTTTTGAAATGTTCGTATCAACTGATTATCATCACCTAACATAATTTTTCTATCTAAAACCAACCACCCCTCTTTCCTGACGGATCACTTCATCTCAAGTTCCCCTATTTTGTCAGTGTGCATCCCACTCTATGCAATGAATCCCAACTCATTCCAGGTACTGCAAACCTGGCTAAGGCTGGAAGGTCACAGACCCAAGAAGAAAACCATTTTCTAAAGTGATGTCGTATCAAACTGCCTTCTAACTGCGTACCTTTGCCGTCACAGATTAGCACAGTTCTCAGGCCTCGTCGAAGAAACTTCCTGTTGAAGCAGATGGAGGTTACTCTAGAGAACCACACTGGTCAGGGTAGAGAAAATGACTACAGAGTGCTCATTCCCAAACGTCTGTGACACAAGCCCTCCACCTAAGTCTCGGGGAATGCCGTGGAAGAAGCAACAGAAAGACGCTATAACCAGAAGACTGGGAAAACTCTAAAAAACCAAATCAAACTATCATTTAAAGCCCATTTTTAGGGACTTTAAATGAAACAAAATATCTTTCCCCTGATACACAAATATCCTACTTTTTTAAATTATAGTTGGGATACTTTACGTATTCTTATTCTTTGATACATGTATTCCATGAGTTTTTTTTTTTTTTAATTATTGGTCAATATGTTTGCCAGTGTTGGCATTGTCTTTCATATGCCATCTTTGCTGGTCTGTTATTACATACCTTCAGCTTCATAGTCTTTTCATGTTTACTCTTCATTTTGTAGATTTGTTTTTATTCATCTGTATTTTGTGTCACTGTGTCAGTACATGCCACATGTGTGTGTGGGACCCTTAGGTCCTCTAGAAGAACAATGTATGCTCTTTATTCCTGAATCATTCCTCTGGCCTCATCTATTTTCTTCTCTTCTCCTCTGTTACCTTCTAGGCAGTTCACTAAGTATGTGTATGTGTTGGCTAGTGTGATGTCAACTTGGCACAAGCCAGAGTTAGATGAGAAGAGAGAACCACAATTGCGAATACGCCTCCGTAAGGCTGGCCTGTACTCTAGTCTGTGAGGCATTATATTGACTAATGGTTGACATTAGAGGGTCTCTCCCATGGCAGTGGGGGGGGGACTGTCCCTGAGTCCATGCTATACAAGAAAGCAACTGGGTATACCTTGGAGGGCAGGCCTCTAAGCAGCACTCCTCCATGACCTCCGCATCAGTTCCTGCTGCGACTTCCCTGGAAGAAGGACTGCAAGAAGAAATAAACTCTTTCCGCCAAAGTTGCTTTTGATGACGGTGTTTTATCACAGCAATAGAAAGCTGAACTAAGACAATCTATTTTCCAGTTCACCAATTTTCTCATTAGCTAGATCATGTCTGCTTTATAATCTTGCTATTCCGTGTTTTATTTCTGTCGTATTGATTGCCATTTTAGAGTAACACGGGTTGTAGGGTTTCAGTTGTTTCAAATTTTCCTGGTCATTTCACCACTTGTTCATTTTTGTGGTCCATCTTTTAGTGCTTTAAATATGTACAGACATCCGTTTTGTATATTTGGTAACTGTAATATGTGGGCTCTATTGCAGTAAACTTCTCTGCTGCTCAGATTAAAAAAAAAACAAAACAAAACAAACAAACAAACAAAAAACACCTAACCAAAATCAACTTAGGAGAGGAAAAGTCTTGTTTGGCTTCCAGGTCATAGCCCATCACTGAGGGAAGCCACAGTCAGAACTCAAGGCAGAAACTAGAAGCAGAAACCATGAAAGAACTCTGCTTATAGGCTTGCTTCATTTGGCTCACTCAGCTTCTTTCTAGAGCTCAGGCTCAAATGCCTAGGAATGTCACTGATCAAAGGAGGCTGGCCCTTCTCTATCAATTAGCAATTTAAGAACATGTCTCCTGGACAGGCCCTGAGTCCAGTATGATGGAGGTAGTTCTTCAGTGAGGTTCCCTCTTCTTAGGTGTGTCATGTTAACAACTAAAGTTAACTATGAAACACTCCGCAAGGGTATTCTGAGTTTTACTATTTTGGTTCTCAGATAAAATGGGAAGCCTCACGAAGGTGGTGTTTGACTGCTGCCTGCCTCACCTTAAGCTTTTAACATCCTGAAAATCTATACCAATGATGCTTGACAGCCAACTTCTGCCTGCTTCTGCTAGGAGCTAGAGCACCACTGGCCTGAAAGTAGCAGCCCATTTCAATGGCCCCAAGTTAAAGATGGTGTGAGAAGTTCAGAACCACCATCCTTATGACTTGCCCAGGTCTTGGTATCCACCCTGCAGTGGTTTTTTGTTGTTGTTGTTGTGTTGGGTTTTTTGTTTATTTTTTTTAAAACACATTTTCACTCTCAGAACAATCACCATTCTACTTCTTCATTCTCTCCAGTCCATTTGCTCTATTTAGTAAGGGAGACAGAGAAGACTCATTTCTCAGGTACTACAGCACTTCTTCCTCCCCAGCCCACTAAATGTGTTTCTAAAAGAGGTTGTTTAAGATGATCACTCACTAGAAGTTAAGTCCATATTCTCTTAAGTGGGGACATCAATCTCTGCTCTGAAATGAAACAGCTGTGTGCTCAGGGGAGCACCTTCCTCGTCCTTACCTGTTGCTCAATTGTAAGTTTATACCTTATACCTAGCTGGAAGTTTATACCTTACACCTCCTTCCTCCCATACTGCAATGCTTCTTCAAAGTTCCTCATGCTCAGTACATACTTTTTCCATGAATTGCACAGCATTCACCATGTCCTAAGTGCTCTGCCCAACCTCTTTGCTCTACCAATCTAAGTTCTGCACAGACTTTTAAACCTAGGTCAATCAACTGTTCCTTTGGAGGTGTTTTCATTTCAACCTTTATTTCTGCATTCTTCTTAATGTCCAGAACTCAAAATTCACCACAAAACAATGCTTCATCCAAGGTTCAAAAATAGGAAGACCACCTGCTGTTTCTAACCTAAAATTAAATTCAACCAAGCCCAAGGGTAATGAAGAAATATGCAGGGTACCCAAGTTCTGGCTGGCAGAGGCCACACAGCACCTGGCTCCTTACCCACAGCCCAGAACTCTTCCCTTTGTACCATGCTGGTCATTGGACATTTCCATTCTCTCTTCTGAACAAATTCCCGATAGTCACTGAAATCCAGAACGATCCTGATGACCTACCCAATCTGCTTTTGCACAACTTCCTGCCACTGCCAACTTAAATGACCTCACCATTATCTGGTATTTACTAAGTATAACTATGCTGTGGCTGACATATACTGCAAGAAATGAGTTCACGATTTTCTATTGTGATCCACACTTCCTGGAAATGTCTGGTTAGGGGCAGAAACGCAGAAAATACTCCTTGAAAGAGTAAATGAAAACACCAGTGGCAGTTAACACTGCGACAGTAGCAGTAGCAAGGGTCTAAGGACTGTTCAGGACTGACCCTTCTTCACAACTGAGCATGCAGAAGAAAATGGACTCCCCAGGAACACTTGCTGATTAGCAGACTGAGATTTACATGTGGCTTCTTTCACACAATGACAAACCTTTGGGAGGGATACTGAAAGATCATCTTTGGACCCTTCCCATTCAAGGAGTTCCAAGGACAACTCTGCAAAGTGGTCCAGTGAGCAGTCTACCCTTTCCGTGGTCAGAAAGATGATCTGATTTTTCAACCAGTTGTACTCTTGCTACCTCATATATATTCCAGCATACCTTTCTGCAATTGCTAAAGTACACACTAAACTCTGAACTATATATAAAGTATATGCACACAAACATCTTTGAAATGTCTGAAGTTCTGGTCTCTCCTCAGGTAAGTTTCTCAATGACTGAGTATTGGCTGCATACACAGGAAGATGTTCAGTGCTTCCAAACTGAAGCTGTCCATAGTCTCACCTGTTAGGCTTACCTGGAAATGGTTACTCCACTGTCACTGGGATTGACCTTGACATCATGATTTCCCCACCAAAGGCAGGGATTATAGTCATATACCACCACATTCTTCTTTTTTCAGTACTAGTGATCTGAATCCGTATCACATGTATTCTAGGCAAGCTCTTTACCAACTGGGCTATATCCCCAGCTCTCCTTTCAATTTTCTTAAATGGTTTAACTTACCAAACTCATTTCCCCCTTTGGCTTTTGCTTGATCATACACAAAATATCTCCCAGTTTTTAAAATAAAATTACTTTATACTTGTAAAATTTAGGACAAATAAATATATAGTCTTAAGTTTTAAACTTTTAAAATTTATTTCTTTGGATGCATCCAACAACTCAACCACATGAGTAGAAATTACAGTCAGGTGGTGGTGACATACACCTTAAATCCCATCACTTGGGAGGCAAAGGCAAGTGGATCTCTGAGTTCAAAGCCAGCCTGGTCTACTACAGAGGGAGTTCCAGGATAGCCAGGTCTACACAGAGAAACTCTGTCTTGGAATACCAACCAACCAAACAAACAAACATATTATTAGCCCCTCCAGTAAATGAGTAAGCAGTAGGGCACAGAGGTTGTAGCAAATAAGGGCTGTGACTAGAATTCAATTCCAAGCTTGCAAAAATCTCTTCTTCACATACTGCTCTTCTTACCTGGCCAACATGCTTCACTTCTGGCTGTATCTATCCATACTGAAAATTAATACAACCCATTTCACAGTATTTTCCAAATTCATTATTTGATATTAATGATAGCATTCTCTAGTTTTAGAAATCCACATCTTAGTCCCACCGTCAAGGCTCAGCATTTGAGAAAACTAAAAGCAGACTTCACCCTACTTTTAGGCCAATGCCTAAATATATTAGAGAAAATTTTATCATCAAAACTGAATGTAAAATTACACAATTAATTTACTTTATCAAGTAAAACTGAAGATTCTTTGGGTGTTGGCCTTTATTAAATTCATTGACTTTTATCAACACATGTTTTAGCAAATGGGAATATTGAATTATGCCATGATGAATTTAAGCTCTTGACTCTTCAAAAATAGAAAACTTCATAAAATAGTTAAGGTGCCTGGGGATGGGAGTTGTTGATCAAAGACTTTAGGATAAAAGAATAATGTTTAAGAAAAAATGTGACTATAGTTAATGAAAACACATTATGCATTTCAAAGTAACTAAGGGAATAAATTTCAAATGTTTCACTATGAAAATGGGCAAGTGACATGACTGATTGAGTAATTAAACTTTATTAATTGTTCTACATTTTAAGTATATAAGAAACATCATATTGTTTTCCTCAATGAATACAATTGTAATTTGTCGGTCAATCACAGCATTAAGTAGCAAGTTTTAAAAATTAAATAATAAAAGGCAAGAGTATAAGATTTTATGGGTTTAAATGAATGGATGAGAACATTTCTTTAAATCTCATAGCTTATTCAAAAGGAAAAGTTACTTTGGAAATGTATTCTGGGAAACGTATTCTAAGAATAATAAAGGATTTCTACAGGCAAACGGTATAAACAGAGTGGAACTGCTGGGCAACTGCGGAGTGGACTGCAGTTCTGGGCCTCAGTACTGAGGTCCAGCAGCCAGACAAGTCCCTACAGTCAGAGTCAGAAAGGGAGAAGCCTGGCTTCTAAATTCAGAGTCACGTCCCTGAATAAATACACACACAGTACATTTCCGTGAATATAAGACACACATAAATCATTCAAATTGAAATAGTCTGTGTATATTTTAAGGCACCTGCCAGATAATACAACTGCACTAGGAATTACAGAAACAAGAAAAAGACATAAGAAGAAGGCAACAGGTAAACCGGAGCTCGCGTTTCCTGTTTCGATCACAGAAATGCCTTGTGTCTTTGTGCTTTAGTTCTGGGCTCTATTTCTTAGCAAATACAACCTTTTAAATAAAACTCGGCTTTGTCGGCTGGCTGGCCTGCCACTCACTCTGCTTTCTGCTCCTTTAATGCTTCTGTAATGTATAATGAGTTAGCACAAGGTGTGTCCGCCCTCACTGCAAAGACCTGCTGAAGCTCTACCTACTTACTTCTCTCACACAATAACTCCAGAAAAGTACCTTCTAATGAGCTTTTCCTAGAACCACAGACAAATGCTGCTGATTGTTCCTGAAGGAGGGCTGCTGGAGCAATTCATGTTTACTGTTCACTATGTTCCTACTTCCTTTTTTCCTTCCATGGGCCACTTTAAAAAATTACCTTGGTTTTGCAGCCCACAGTTTAAGTTCCCACTGAGTGAACTTCCGTGAAGCAATGCTGAGACAAAAATAGACATGTCAATACTCCTTTATAGATGCTGCTTGGGTTGAACTGTATCCCTAGGAGTAAGCAGTTGAAGTCCGAGCACTCAGTTCCTCAGAAGACCTTCTTTGGGACTGGTCATTGCAAGTGTAATTAGCTAAGATGAGTTTATGTTGGAACACAAAGGGCACTTAGTCCAACATGACCAGTATCCTTAAGCAAGAACGAGAGACACACGGCGACACCCACCCTGAAGTGATGTATCTACAAGCAAAAGAGACACTGTGGACTCTTGGCAAATGCTGAAAAACAAGGAACTATTTCTCCTCTAGAGAAAGCCAGTTTCCATCAACATGTTAATGTGAGGAACACTCTTCTGTTGTTTTAAAATACCAAGACATCCTTCTGCAGGGTCTAGCTAGATAAGTGTAGGCCTCACCCCTTATTAAAGAAACTTTTCTTTGCAGTGGACGGAGACCATTACAGAAAATGACAACCAGTCAAATGCAGAGTTGGGGAGCCCAGTTCTAATAGATCCATCTATAACACATCTCCTGCACTCAAGGCTCAGGAAACATGGACGAAAAGAGAGCAAAGGACTGTAAAATCTAAAGGAAGAGGAAGTTTTCTGTGCAGTTGTGTCTCCTAGGAAGTTCAGAAGCTACACCCATAAAGTTCACCAGTATGGCTGCCTAAACATGAACAACACCAATACAGTTTCCCGAGGTAGGAGGTAATGCTCAAGGCCTCAGCCATAGGCAGCTAAGGAATACTGAGAGTGGGAAAAGCAGTCTTCCAACTGGTTATCCAATATCAAGTGGTCAGCCCTAAAAACATACAAATAAATAACATTATGTGCACTGAGCAGGTTGTATTTATATATTTAGGAATTTAGAAATATTACATATAGATATACTTGTGAAACATCAATTAAAGAAAAAAGAGGCTGTGAATTCGAAAAGAATAAGGCAGGGGATACATGGTAGTATTTGGAGTGAGAAAAGGTAAAGAGGAAATGATGTAATGATATTATAATCCCCCAAAATTAAAAAAAAAACAATTAAAAATAAAATTAAATATCAGGTTTGTGGCAATTAGCTATATAGTCCCAGGGAACTGACATGTATCCAATCCAAACTTCATTCCAGTCTGTCTTCTTTTTTTTATTCTTTATTGTTTATTTTTTGTTTTTTCCTTTTATTGCAAGATTGGCTTTGAATTCTTGGAAACCTTCTTGCCTCAGCCTAGCCCATGGTGAGATTATAGGGCTGATCCACCGGGCACTTTACAATTTCTTTTATTTCATGTACATATGTACATGTGAGCTTCTTGTCCAGAATCTTCCACCTTATTCTTTGAGGCAGAGTCTATCTTCCTAGTAGGCTTGTTCCTGGGACCCCAAGTCTGTGCCTTCTGAGGATGGAGTTATGGGAGTGTTGCCATGCTCCCTGGCATGCACTTGAGTCCTGGGGATCCTAAGTCCTGTCCTCTTGCTTCCATGGCAGATGCATGAACGCTGAGCCATCTCCCCCAGCCCTACAATTCTATCTTATTCTTTTAATCTGTTCCTCCTCTCACCTCCAACAACTTCCTCAGTCTCCCTACGCCTTCACTCTCTCATGACCTCTCCCTACTTCTTTGGGCCATTAACTTGTGACCATATCTCATCTCATTCACTGAGAACTCGGAGAGCCCACCCTGCAGCCTGGGCTCCACGCGGGCTAGGTTCCGTGTAAGCTTCCGCTTCCAGATCCCAGCATGCGCTGCTTTGACACGTGTCCTTCCCGCTCCTCAGCCTGGGTGCTCTTCCAGCCCAGTTCCTCCTCACAGCATCCCCGGGACTGAACGTCACACCGAGGAGCGCGGCGCTGGCGGCATGACCGAATTCTCAACGATTCCTATTTTACATTTTCTTGTCTTCACAGGCTCTTTTTCTCTCCTTCAACACATCATTTTTTTTTTATTCATTGATTTAGGATAGAGCAGCTTTTCAATGTCCAACTTTTGAGAAAATTCTAGAAAAACCAACCTGCAACAGTCATTGAGGGGCACATCCCACCTGTGGGAATCCAGGCTGGTCCTCAGATTTCCCCTCTTTCTGTCATCAAGTGAAAGTGATGGTCCCTACGCCAGTTAGCTTGAGGTTCCGCGCAGGTGGTCAGCAGCCAGGCGGCTAGAGCAGCCCTCTGAGGACTAGCCACGAGGAAGACAACCCATTCCTTCCTACCACGTCAGTGGCCAATAGGAGAGCAACTCTCCTTCCCACAGCACTCGCAGAGCATAGAGTGAGAAACAGAGTGACGACTTGGACGTAGTTAGCAAAGGAAAGAAGGCAATCCTGTTGGCAGCGACCACAGGAACTGACCTGAACTTGGCAGAAAGAATATGCCTTTTATACATCTCAAATAAAACACAGTTTTTACATTTCAATTATATTTGGAGAGCAGCTTTATGCATAAATATCACCTCGAGTGGGTTTCAGCTATTACCTTTTTAAGTGAGGACTTTAAAACTGTACATTCTGAGAAGCATATGCCAGATTGCTAACCGCGGCCTCGTGAATTTACAGTAATTGCATTGAAAACAGCTTTATAAGTATTTCTCTGTTAAAAATAAACAGCAGTGCGGGGTGGGGTGGCACATGCTCGTCACCCCAGAACTTGAAAGCGCCGAGGAGGATGACTAGAAGTTTAAAGCCAACCTCAATTACAGACCAAGTTTGAGGCTTGCCTTAAACACCAAATAAAACATAACAAATCAATTCAAAAGGAAGAAGACAGTCAGATGTTTTGTGAGACTCTTTGACACTTGCTGCATACCCAGGCACGGAATGGATTCAATTTTCGTCTCTACTGCTCCGTGGTAAGTCCCTCACTGATTCTCAAAGCAGACTGGCTTACTTCTGCCAACCTCAAAAAATGGACTCCACTCTTGACCTTTGCTCTTATATTATTACTCCGTTCACACACCATGTTTTTTCACGTTTAGATTTCAGAGTAAAACATCTTAAAGGCTCATTATCACCAGCTTGACAAAAATGACCCAGTGTGCTCTCATTGGCCAAAACTCGTGCTGGTTAGGTCCTGGGATGGGCTGCTGGAGTGCAGAACTCCTGAGCTTAGGAATCATCAGAGCTGGTGTTATTGTTGTTGCTTGTTGGTTTTTGACAGCTTTGATACTCCATAAATAACCTGGCTGGTTATAAAATCCTTGGTTCATACTTTGTTTCTTAGAGTTCTGTATTGCAGCCTTCTCTGCAAGTTCCTTTTGAGATGCCCAATACCAGTCTAATTACCTTGACCTTACAAATGATCTCTTCTTGTTTTTCTAAGGGATCTGCATATACTTTATTCTGAAGTTTCAGATAGCAAATATTTTAGACATTATGTGCTACATATGTCCCCTGTCTCTTTGTTTTATAACTTTTTTTAAGGAAATAGAGACCAGAAGCTAAAGAAGTGGTTCAGAAGTTAAGATCACATCTTGTAGAGACCCTGGGCAAGTTTCCCAGCACCACAAGGAAGCTACTAACTGTCACTTCCTAGTCTTTCATCCCCAATTCCAGGGCTCCACTGCCCTCTTCTGGCCGAAACAGGTACTACATGTACACAGTATATGAACTAATATGCAAGCAAAACACATAAAGTACAAATAAACAAATCTTTAAAAAATATAGAAACCAATCTTTTAGTTGCACAGTATATAGGTTGACAGCCTTTGTTGTAAGCCATAGAATTTTTTATCTTTAAATTTCTTTATTTCTGCTGGGATCTGTCTAGAAGCTTACCATTCTTTGAAGTATATTGTATAAGTATATTTTTTAAAGTTTATGAAACCTACTAATATATGGTCATGATAATTTCAAAACACTCAGAAAAAAAGTTGTACATTCTTTGTCCATCTTCCTAGGTATTTGGAAATATGCACACTGTGATCTTTAAATTCAACCAACATTTTCTCAGTATTAGTTGAAAATATTGATTATAGTTCACTCATTACTTTTGCCTAGTGGTTCCAAATATGTGTGCACCAAATATTTTTCTGTCTTTCATGTCCACAACATGTTAGACTGTCTTAACCTTTTCACTACTGGATTTCATAAACTTGATTAGTTGACTATATTTTATTGACTTTCTTTACTAAGGTTTTCTTCTAACCAGTGCCTCCTGAACATCTTATAATTTAGTCTTGATTGCTTTCAAATCTACCTATTTTGTGATTTCCCCCAATAGCAAAGAAATCTTGTTCATTTCTTCCTCTTCTTAGTCTGTTTCTACTCTTCAATTTCAAATGTAAAAGTTCCTCACCTCCACCCCCAGCCATCCCAGATAATTGAAAATCAGAATTGACTTTTCCTTTTGGGAGATTTGAGCTCAATTACACTCTTTCTTTTCTGTGATTTTTACCCCTAGAAATCTAGCTTCCTCCAAGGACTGAAGAAGTAACCTTGAGAAATCTTTTACCTGGCAATCATCACTTACCTTCCAAATGCAACTAACTTGACTTACAGGGGTCTCTGCTCCCATTGTGCCCATGTGTAACACGAATTTCTAAATGGTCTTATTAATAAAAACAAACCTGGGGCCAGGTATTGGGGTGAATTTTGAAAGATCAGAGAATCAGAACAAGCCACAGCCAACCTCACCTCGCCAACTCTTCAGCTGATCTTGTTTCCTCAAACTGGAAGCCTCTGAGTCCTCACCTGAATAGATCTCACCTGAACTGCTGCTAACAGCCTAAAAGCTTAAAAGACTCTAGTTACTGGTCCTCACACCTTATATAACTTTCTGCTTCCTGCCATCACTTCCAGGGATTAAAAGTGTGTGTTTCTCCCAAGCAAGACATGAGATCTCAAGTGCTGGGATTAAAGGTGTGTGTCACTATGCCTGGCTGTTTCCAGTGTGGCCTTGAACTCACAGAGATCTGGATGGACCTCTGCCTCTGGAATGCTAGGATAAAAACCTCTATGTTTAATATAGTGGCTGTTCTCTGATCCCCAGATAATTTTATTGGGGTACACAATATATCAACTACACCCATGTTTGACACCTTTCTTATTTATATGCATATATTTTTATGGCATCTAAAGTGATTTAGTTATCAAATTAAAAAATATGTATGTGCTGTGGGAAACAGGCAAATAAACAGTATTATAGGTTGGAGAAGAGCTGATTCATACACATGTACAAATCCCATACAAAGGTTTAAAAGTTAAATCATTTTAAACAATGGCTAAGATTTTGTATATTTATAGAACTAGTCAAAATAACAGCTTATGAAAACCCATACATTGTTATGTACATTGTATACAGTGTGTGAAGATGTATTGTTGCAATTGGTTTAATAAAGAGCCAAACAGCCAATAGCTAAGCAGGAGGTATAGGCGGGACTTCCAGGCAAAGGCAGAGGAAGCAGAAGATGAATCCAGGCACTGAAGAGATGCCAAGAGACCCAGATGAAACAGGATGGGCAGTGCATGACAGAATGTAGATTAATAGAAAGGAGTTAATTTAAGTTATAGGAGCTAGTTAAAAACAAGCCTAAGCTAAGGCTAAGCTTTCACAATTAATAACAAGTCTCCATGTCATTATTTGGGAGCTGACTGGGACAGAAAAAGACTCATTACAACACACTGATTGAATCCAAGAATTAGTTAGATCATCAGAAACAAGCACACCAACTTCTAGTGATTAAAATCTTACATAGTTATTCATAAAAATAATAGCTCATTAAAAGCAAATATTTATTGAGCAAAACTGGCTGGAAGTCAAGGTCCAACGATAAGCGGCATCTGAGAAGTCTGTGTCTTGCTACAGCAGAAGAAACCCACAGGTCACTTCCTTTGCCCACAGCTACCCTTCAGCTGCCTTAAGTCTGACAGTGTAAAACCATGGTGGATGAATTAACGTCACTGTGTTGAATGCAATATTCAGCACACAGTGCCTTATAAAGTCAATGCAAATAAATGCTGCCAACACCTTTGCGTCCTATTCCCTATCTATACAACTACAATCATAATATTTAAGCAAGAGCCCTCTGTTTCCTAAATGAAGGCTTAAGTAGTATCGTTTAACTTTGATGGGTAGGGTGATGAAGAGAAGCTTTCATGGCAAGCAGTGTTCCTATAAATTAATATATTAATATTTAACAAAGAAATGGGAGATGAGGAATCAGAAGATTTGCATCTTGGCATTAGTATTCCAGGCTGTAAGGGAATGAATGTCTGTAAGTTCCTATGATAGCACTGTCATTTAGATTGAACTGAACTTCATGTGTCCTCAATTAGATACAGAGCATATTTACAAAACAGTGAAATGTGGCCAGCAATTACAGTAAAGACTAGAACAAGCACACAGGATTCCTTGGCTACTCCTTTATCCAACTGTGTCAAACGGTGGCCATCTCTTTGATTAAACTCTGTTCCTTTTGAAAAAGATTCAAAAAATTTGTACTACGCAATGCAGGCAGGGGTTCTGTGCCTGGGATGTGATTGGCCCTACCTTAAGACAAAGCTCCATTTTCTTGGGTGTTCCAATTACTTATCTGCCTCAGAATGAATGTAAGCGATACTCTGATATTCAGCATGGAACCTTTTACCATAAAATCTATACATGCTATACTAATGAGTCTTCAAACTGTTCCTGGACCTGCACTCCATGTTGACAATGATCCATCCGTAGACTAGCTCTTTCAACATCAACATGAGTCGTCACTGCTCTGGCAGTTCCTAGATCATCTAAGCCAGACATAATGGTGTGGACACAGAACCCTTTGAAAAGTCCCAGTTTTGGACTTGCCTCTACTGTGTGTGATGTACATATTAGGACAATGTAAAGTCACTTGATTTAAGAGACAGGATTTTGGTTTATGCTTGGTGCCAAACTGTGCTGTGTCGTTTAGGTGTGGGTATCACCCTAATGGTTTCTTCCTATAGATTCAGTCTCTTTTCTTTTTTAAGGAGGAAGATGACAGTGGCAGCTCATAAGAGGTGATTGAAAGAAAAGAAATGAGTCTGTTAATAGTGCTTAATCAACAAATAAGTCATAAACATTAAACAATGTGCATTTTTATTCTCTTGTGCAAACCCATTCAAGTTTTCTGAGTGTAAATTCTCTTTGGGTCAGAGATGATTGTATTATTTGGTGTTGTAGCATCTAGCACCCAATGTCTTGCACATTAATATCCATAAGACATTATTAAAAACAAAATTGGGTTGTGAATAGAGTAGATCAGAACACACCTAGTATATACAAAGGGCTAGGAATTCCTTGCCCATGTAATATGTGTTAATTAATAAAGTAAAAGAATAAAAATACTAATCAAACAATATCTACTGAGCTCATCCTCCATAGTAGGCATAGTAGGAAATTTAAACAGGATAATTTCTAACCAATAGGTTGATAAAAATAGTTTAGTCAGATAGGTTAGTTCACTAGCAAGGCAGCTAATTATTAAGTGCTTAATCCAGTTAAATTTATTATTGTTTTATGTAGTTCATTCACAACATTGAGTGCAGAGGACTAACAGGGTAGTTTCCAAGTAAATGTTGACTTAGGGCACAAAATTAAAACTGATCAAAACTTAAAACTAACAGTTTCCCTTCCATCATTTTCCCCAATATAACTTCCATTTGCAAGTTTTCTTCCTCTTACACAAATACTTGTTTCCATGACAATATTGCCACCTCTCTCCCCCCCTCTGAAAACTGCTACTAGAATAATCCACCTCTCTAGCTGATGACATAGAAAGCTACATAAATACTTCCATCCTTAAGGCACATTCTCACCATCTTCCAGTACTGTACACAAGTTCCTACACAGATCTATTTTTAGGTACATTTAAAAATACTTCATAACTCACAAATAAGTTCAGCATCTGAGATGAGGTTTAGACATAATTCCAGGTCAAATGGGATACAAGCTCTTAATATAAAGCCAACTTTGAAAGAGCTGCCTACTCCAGAAAGGAGCGCATGCCCAGCCACTCAGTAAGGATTTACGTCCTACCCCCTGGTTCTGTATTTGGCTCCATGCTCAGTTTCTCCTGTCAGATCCCCGGGATTGCTAAGAGAACCCTAACTGCCACGGAGGGTTTGTAGACCAAGGTGTCCCCAACACTGCTCCTGCCTGGCTCTTTAATTCTGGCTCGTTTGCTCCCCATTCCTGTTCTGAGTTGGGCTGCCAAACTCCTGAGGACTGAACACACAGTAAATGCCTCAGAACTGACAGCTTTCAAGGCCAGACTGATTCTGGAGAGAAGCTGAGGAATGTCACAAGCCTATCAGGTGCCAACATTGAAGCCCTGTGCTCAGGAGGGGGTACTCAGCATTGGGAAGGTTCCTCCATTTTCCAAAGGCTAGTCAAAATTAGTAAGCATATTTATACATTAAGTTATGGTGTTTCTCCAACAAATCCTGAGGACTCACCCAAGTACTGGCATGGATCTAGAATGTTGATTAACACATCAGATGAATATGGGGTGAGGGGTAACACAACAGCAGAGTGTTAACTTCCAGGAAATCCTGGTATGCTTTTCTAGATCTTTCTAGATTACATACAAATACCCTGCATCTTCTCTGTTGATTCATCTTGATATGACAAAGGAACTCATCTTTCTCTAAATTCCAAACCCAGAATGAAAAAAGTAAAATTTAAACAACATCAACAACAACAAAAATCCACTGGAAAAAAAAAAACAAGACTAAATTAACTCCCTTTAACAGTTGAGTTCAAGCTGACTGGCATTTCACAATTTGCCCTTACAGACGAGATAGTGTTTAGTTTTTGATGTAGTTTATCCACTCTTAATTCCAAACTATATTATTAATATAGTATAATATTCCAAAATGCCATGCTGTCACACACCTGCCGCGACCTGCACAGCCGGGAACCGAGAACTGGCGAGGGACGCCGAGGTTAAACAGCACTCTGGACACAGCGTGGTTCGTCATTCAAAGAGAGCTCCTTTATTGACAATCATCAGCCTTATATACCCTGCTACTTCCTACTCTTCATGGGGTCAGGGCACGATCCTCAGGTTCCCATCTGCGTCCCAGCAGCTCAGCCAAACAGGAAGACCGCAAGCAGAGAGCTGATTCTTGAAACAATGTTCTAGCAATAGCTATATCATAAACATCCTGTGACTTACTGACCACAGGAAAAGAGGAAGGACAAAAGGGCACCTTAGGGCAACTTAGGGCAAACAGCCTATGCACAAGGCCTATTCAGCGCCTGCTACCAACAACATCAATTCTTAAAATTTCATTTGAATGTGTCCAGATATCTGGATATTATAATGAATATACTTGAAAAATAAAACACTTTCCAGTGCGTTGGAATGCTGGAAAGCACTGTTTTCATTTTTCAAGTGCAGTGTATCTGGTAAATTGGGGTGCTGTCCAACAGTCTCTTTGAAATCCTTACATCCTGAGTCCTTGTAGAAGCGATAGGCAAGCAGGTCACTATTACCACTGACTTCTGTTTTTACCCCCTTAGTTTCCTCAGTTTATAGAAAGACAATCCACTCAGAACCAGTAGTGGTATCGTTTTTACTGAAGGTCTACACCATACATCAGCCACAGCTTCTTTCTGATGGTCCATTTTTGCCCTGTTATTCCTTTCAAATTTCGAAAAACACAAAGTTGTTTGGGAAACTCATTCTGGGTGATACAGCATTGTGAGCACTGTAAGATATGTTTGCTCTTTGTGTATGCAGAATTTTTTATGTGCAAATATCCAACATACATCTGAATTATCTGATACATATGTAAGTACATAAAATATGCACAAAGAACAAATATATTTATATATGTAGATTTGTAATTACACCCAGATAAACAAATACATATGTATGTGCAGTCTGCATCTGTTTGTTCATTTATATCTATATCTGTATCTATCTATCTATCTAATCTATCTATCCATAACTACCTATCTATCTATTATATATAATATATAATATATACTACAAACTAAGTGTGGGCAAGCAGCCTTCTGGGTAGAACACAGCTGTACTTTGTTCAAAGAAAGGCCAGTATAGTATTTAAAAAGCAATTTAGGTGTATAGTCAAGTCCCTCAACAAAACAGTAAGAACTAAGATGTAGCTGTGTTGAATGTTTGGAAATCTCCTTTTCTCCATTTCCCAATTCAAAGCATTTGGCAGATTTGTCTGTCCCTGTCCACTCAGCCTATTAACTCTCCATCCAAAGTTGTCACAGTGTTTAATGATTTGTGTGATCGATTTCCCCATGGTTGTCTCCATACTTGCTCTCAAAGTTAAAGAACACCCACCCCCTTGGAAGAATTCTCCATCCATTCCAAAACAAACGCTAGCAAGGAAGCTTCCCTGATGGTTATGTCTAGCTGCTGACTCCATGTCATCTTTCTCGCCTGGTCCACACTGAGCACAACCAAGGCATACCACAAACAAGTTGATAGAACTTACAGGCTAAGAACACTCTCATATTAACATCACCAATGATATTATTTCCTGTCTTTATGTCTAGCAGAAAATGGACCCAAACTAGCATTTTCCATTGTGTGTATACACTGGAAAGGAATTTCCAAAGCTTTGGTTCAGACAGACCCACATTCTGAGACTGAATTTTTCTGCTGGAAGTAACAGCTGCAGTAAGACTCAAATGCAGTGGTCCACGGTAAAGAACCTCAACAAATCCTAAACACTGGTTTTTGTTACCCTGCAACTTTCAAAAGCATCCCCATCAAATTTTTTAGCCTAAGTTTTGAAGCTACTCAAGCACTTTAAAAACGTCTCTGCTGGGACCAAATAACATCCCCACTGCAACCCACACTCTATGCCTTCTGGATGATGCTGATTTCTTTCTTTTTTTTTGTTATTTCATCTGTGTTCTATCCCTTGCTCTCAGAAAGGAGGAATACACTCCCGAGTTGTTAAAGATCAAAAGAGATATTTCTATTACCAGAGGTTATCACTAGGCTTGCATCTAACGGTTATACAGGAAAAAGTAGCCTCAAAACTAGGGAACACTCTGTGTATTGGGGTACCAAGACATAGAGAATTTTAATTGTATATAATCCATTCACCCCCCTCTGCCTTGTTTCTGTTTCCTGTGTGTGAGCATCCTCAGGAAAACATGAACATTAGGCAATGCAAAACCGGAGGATTTTCTACTGCTGATAGACTTGACTCCATGCTGTGTCCAATGACTGAACTGATGTACAGTCTACTTTCAGCAGAATTGGTTTCTGGTTATACTGTTATCCTTCCCAAGGATAGCAATGTGACTGGAGCTTGTGTAAAGGATCCTATAATCTTTCTCATTGTTTTAGTTTTGCTGGCGGTGGAGGAATGGGATCCATCTTTTCTTACAGCCATGGAAGAAGCCGACTCAGATCATTCTTGCCAGAGGGGACAGAAACAATGGAGTACAAGTTACATTGTAACCCACAGATCCTGTGTCATGGAAACACAGCTTTAGATTTCAAGGCAGGAAAAAACAAACACTGATTGAGAGAGAGTTCTGGATACTGTGTAAGGCGTCAAGTAACCTAAATGCCCTTTTTAAACTTCTTTAAAACTTTGAAATTAGACATCTTTTCTTATGAATGATTAGAAAAAATACCCCAGCAAAATCTTGTGCTAGGGTTCTGATTGGTCTGGGGAGCACAGGCTGAATATTAATCCCCCAAACCTCCTCCTCAGGCAGCTTTGAGGAGAGGCTCTGGGTGATGACTTCCATAACAGACTGGTTCCCTCCAATAGATACTCTCCTGCTATACAAAAGATGTGGAATCTTTGCAGACATAATTTAAATGCCAATTTTCCTGCTTCCTCTTCCAAGTTATGGCACTTAGAACATCAATATTTTAAGCAGTTCAAGTATTTTTTAACTTCTAAATGAGTCATTCACTCTCTTAGCAGAGAAGAGGTAAAATAAAATGTCAATGACAGAAAAAAAAAAAAAAGGAACTACTACTTCAAAGACAAGCATAGAGCTGCAGATCCGCTGGTACTCGCCTTGGAAAGCAGCATCCAATGCTGGTCAGGGCAATGGCGATTCAGCGGCTCCGGGGGAATTCAAAGGCTGCTGGAGAAAGTGGCGCAGTCTTCACCCCGCCACACTTAATGCACCACTTAGGGTGCACGTTCTTCACAGCTCTCACAGACATTGGAAGGAATCATGTGTGACATTCAGGAATTTACATGCATCTATTAAATGATTTCAGATACAAGGAAATAAAAGAAAATAAAACTCCCTAAGGCATCTGGGTACTGACTGCTTTGCTCACTGGCTGCTCTACCTGGACCAAACCTTAAGCCAGGGCAGACTTCCCTAAGAGCCGCAGTTGTGACGCCAAACCTTACAGTGTTCCTTTACAAAAGAAGTTCTGTGACGTTCGCCAGCAGGGCCTCAGAAGTCACAGGCAGTGTAGAGCGAATGAGGCAGGGTCCACGTTCCCTCATTCTGTAATGAGACCTGCAGGAGTCCTCAAGCACAGGACTCACCTGGAAACTGAGTCTCCCCTCCCTTTTGGCCATGTGCACATAGATGGCACCTGAAGGAGAATAAAGGTATTTTATTCTAAAGCCAAGTGTGAGTGACCATGGCCCAGGTAGCTGCAAATACCATGTTTCCATGCCATAACACATTTATAATAATTGTATACTGAAATAAGAAACTCATAAATAAGGGTGGTTTTAAAACGCACTGGTGGGAAAATCAGGCAGGTAATGAGGACGGCAGAGAAATCTCTGATATAGCTGGTGACAGCCTTGGCCTTTGGTTTGCTGGATGCTAGTAGTCTGTACATTTCACTATTATCTTACTTCATAGTCACATGTATTTAGGTCAAACACAAAGGTGGTCCATAAAAGGCTCCTAAGGGGTGCAGCCTGAGAAACTTTGGCTCTGAACCTGTAACATGGCATTCTCCACAGTCACTGCATCAGGCAATCAGCCTTAGAGAACCTTAAAAACAGGCCTTTGTCTTTGCTCAGAAATTTAGTTTATCCTTGTTTTCTCCCTCTCTTCATCCCTCCCTCCCTTCTTCCCTTACTCCCATAAGTCTTTTTATTAGATACTAGGCCAATGACAATATGCCAATAATGTAAGTTAAAAATGTGGAACGTCTCACAAACTGCCATGTCATCCTTGTGCCACACTGATCTTCTGTCATTCAGACAGAGTGTATATGCTGCCCTAGAGAGCACACACTTAGACATTGCTGAAACTCAGGTTATCTTCTATCCCCAGAGATTCTCCAGCAAGTCTAGGGTAGAACCTAGAACACAGGGCAGCCACTTCCTGCTGACTGTGTCTTGATAAACACTGTACTTCATCCCCCAGGTTTCAAGCGCGCAGACTGACATCTCTTCACACCACCGTAACCGGGCAGTGTACTAATCAACCCCATACAGGAACACCAGCATGTGGACCATTCAGTGCAAATGATGACTGAACTGTATTCCATCTGAGTGCAATGAATTTCTGTTTTCTCTTGTGACAGATGATCACAATGTTTGATAAGACTCCAGCCCTAGCTGCTCAATGAATAAGTATAAGCCTCCTTTGATGATATTCCAGGAAGTGTTCAGAAACATGCACTGGACATAGAAATGTGCAGAGGATTCTCAGGCATGGTTGTAGAAAACTCTTTCACTGCAGTTTGCTAGTTCATAATGGAGTTCACTGTGACATCCTTGTATAATGTATTTCAGTCATATTTTCCAGTACCATTAACCTCTCATCTCCTCCCCCCTCCAGCTGGTCCCCCTTTTTCTCCCATAGTCTTCCTTCTCCCTTTCTGTGTCTGTTTTAATGACCTAAAACATTTCATTACAGTTTCATACATAAGCATGGAGAGGAGCCTGTTTACAGGAACATGGATTCCTTAACCATGGCTAACCCACCGAAGAAAACGTCTCCCACCCTCATCAACTGTTAACTGGCTACAGACCCCAGGGAGGCTTGAGGTAACATAGCCAACTCTAAACAAGAAAGTATATAATGAACTATAACCTCCCAAGGCTGAACTACACACGTAATTTCCAGGGCGTTCAGGGTTCTCATCTGTATGTTTGCTTCAATAGTCCTTTAGTACATTTTAATAAATACTTAACAAGGAATTCAAGGCAGCATACGTAACAATAACTTACTGTGCAGTGTGAGTCTAACTCCACCCCTCCAACTCATAATCCGCAGACACAGAGTTAACTGTGTGGGTTTAAGCCCATGTGGTTTCTGTGCTTGAATCAGTCAAAAAACTGCAGTTATAGAGAATCAGACAAAATTCAGGGCACAGCTATAGCCCTGAAGGATTTGAGTTAAACAGAGGGTCTGTAGAATCACTTTCCCTGTTTGGGAAGTCAATTGAGAGCATCAAAGAGTAGCATCCGACTCTCTGGCTCCATAAGATCCACGGCCCAGAGAAAGGCCCTGGCCTCTTCCCAAACCATCTACACAGAATTGTAATGAAGTTGTAGGAGACAAATGGGATGGCATAAGGAGCCTGAAGGGGAATGAAGCATGAAGTCCAGATGTCTAACCACTCAACTACAGCACAGCTTTTATGTGAACAAATATCAATAATTCCAATTTCATCTAAATGAATCCTAAAATAGTTGAACAGGCTTGAGAATTCAGAAGTAAAGAGCTGCACATGTAAGAATGTGGGGAAGAGATGGGAGAGGGGAGGATCAGTTTACCCTCCTTGTGGAGGTCTTCCTACAGACGTGGAAAATGACAACTCTCAGGCAATCACTCAGAATCAGTACTTGGCCAACACTATTCCTCTACACTAAAAATAGTAGAATTCTGTAGTCAAAACAAAAGAATAAAAGCTGGAGAAATGGCTCAGGGGTTGAGAGGACCGGCTGTTCTTCCAGGACCCAGGTTCAATTCCCACCACCCACATGGCAGTTCATAACCATCTGTAACTCCAGTCCCAGGGAACACAATGCCCTCTTCTAGCTTTCATGATGACTGTATGCATTTGATTCATAGACATACATGCAGGCAAAACATCCAAGCACATAAAATATAAAACAAACAATAATAAGTGATTTAGAAAAACAAAAGGACAACGATCTTCTTCTTCTTTTTTTTTTTTTTTTTTTTTTGGTTTTTTCGAGACAGGGTTTCTCTGTGTAGCTCTGCACCTTTCCTGGAACTCACTTGGTAGCCCAGGCTGGCCTCGAACTCACAGAGATCCGCCTGCCTCTGCCTCCCAAGTGCTGGGATTAAAGGTGTACGCCACCACCGCCCGGCCCAACTATCTTCTTTTAGTAAAATAAACCTGTTGTCAGATGGCAGCCTGGGTAAGGACAAGCCATGTGTCCACAGGTGAACATTCATTTGCACACCACTTCCACACCATCATTCCTTCACTACATCTGTTTAAATTTTTACCAGTAAGATGCCGCAGCTCCATATCTACCTAAATCGTGTGCCAGCACTAACTCATGCCAGGAGTATTCTATGGCATTACACAGTCGACTCATGTACTTATAGTCCCGTGGAAAATCCTAATGTGTATACGCACCAGCACTTAAAATATATAGGTGGCTCACCCCTTCAGATTGTGGCTAAGGGTTCTAGGCCTGAGCTGCAGTCCCACAGTGGCCATTGTGCATCCCTGGGCTTCCCAGGAGTGTTTTCATTATCTTCTCAATTTGTCCTGTGCAGCATCATGCTCCTAATACTCTGCTTATCTGCTCAATGAACTGATGAAAATACTAGAGATTAACACACTAAGAAGCAGCCTGAATTCCACGAGGGACACCGAGTCAAAATGCAATCCCTGCTGCCATTTTTTTCTTTAGACTCTACAGACTCAGAAGTCAGAAGTACTTTTCAGCACCAAAGAAACTAGACTAGCTTAAGCATTTTCAGTAAATTAATCAACAGATAACATGATTTCAACAGGCATTTTTCAGGAAATACAATCTTGGGATTGATTCTGCAAAGTCTAAAATAAAAAAAAAATCATTCTGTGACTTTCACTCAGAGTCTTTCTTGCATTTGTTAAACAGTATTTTAGAATCACAGAAAAGTATCATTTTAAGATAGAACACAGCTGGTTTTGACAGAGTACTATGTGACCCTGAACTTACATGACCATTGCTAAATGACAGATATCATTCTAATTTACAGGGTGACTAAGGGTGTTGCATGAGATATTATAAATGGTCAAGAAAACAGAAGCAAGCAACATGGGATCCTTCATTCACCTTCTCATACTCTTACTGAGAAGCTAATACGAAGACCGTCTCTAGATAAACCATAGACCTACTTCAAGTCAGACTCATGACTAACAACATATTCCACTTCTGAGACTTGGTTAATAAATTCAACTGAAACCAAGCTAAAAAGAGTTAATGGACACAAGACAGAATTGAGTTCAATTAACTGCTAAATTACTGGGTAGTGACTAAACATAAGACCCACTGAAAGTTCAGGAACAAGGAGATCAATGGAAATGCTTTGTGAAAGACGGTGTTTGTGTTGGAACTTGCCATCTAAAAGACTGCAATAAAAGAACAGAGAATAGACAGGACATCACAGGCTGAAAGAAGAGTCAGCATATGTTATAATTACGTTTATAAACTCTTTACACAAACTCCTTTCTTTTCTATTATCAGCCCCATTATACGGTAGAAAAAATTGAGGCAAAAGGATTAATCAGCTTGCTCATGGCATAAATATGGCCTTACTTTCTCCACATTAGCAAACTTATATAATTATAACCTGGTACAATTTTCTGAAAAGTGATGATACATAGATATAGATTATATTACACACATATACACATATTCACTTTGTAAACAACAAAATCCACCCTTATCAGTTTAAGTGCAGAGGGAGAGAGAGAGATTGTATGGTGTGTGTGTGTGTGTGTGTGTGTGTGTGTGTGTGTGTGTGTGT
>CABHPP010143397.1:20548-36812 GCA_902168425.1 Peromyscus attwateri
TGAAACTGGCTGCACCTGTGGTTCATAAATCTAAGTTGAGAATTGCAATATCTTCTTGGACTAGGCTACCCAGTAGGAGGAAAAGGGGGTTCCAATGGCAAGGAAAAGAGTCAGAGCCACCCCCACTTCCACTGTTAGGAGTCCCACAAATTCCCTAAGCTAAACAACCCCAGCATATATGCAGAGGACCTAGCACAGACCTTTCCAGGTCCCGTGATTGCTGCTTCAGCTTCTTTGGGCCCCTAGGAGTCCTGCTTAGTTGATTCTCTGGGCCATGTTCTCCTGTTTATTCTTTTCTTTAAATTGAACTATTACTTCTAAATCTTTGGCAGATTTGGTTTGTGATCACAAATTCTTTGATCTGTTTCTTTTAATGGAACATTTTTTTTCTTCTTTAATTTTAATAGTTTTGGTTTGTCTAATAGCTTGGATTTACAATAGTCACCTCTTATTTAGTTTATTTATTTATTTATTTTTCCTGTATTGAAAACAGATTTTTTTTTTCATACAATATATCATGAACGTGGTTTTCCCTCCCCAAGTTTCTCCCAGTTCCTCCCTACCTTCTCTCCCATCTGGATCCACACACCCTTTCTGTCTCTCCTTTGAAAACAAACAGATATCTAAGGAATAATAAAAATAAAATAAGATAAAACAAGAAGAAACAAATCAGAATAGGACAAAATAAACAAGTAGAAGAAAATAGAGCCACAGGAAAAAAACACAAGAAACACATACAGACACCGAACACACAGATTCACACACAAAGGAATCCTATAAAACACAAAACCAGAAGCCATAATATAGATGCAAAGTACCTGTAAGGGGGAAAAATAATACCTCAACACAACATTATGAGACAAAGAACCTCCAAATATGTAACTGAGTTTGTTTTGTGTTGATCATCTACTGCTGGGCATTTGACTTCCCTTTAAGAGTAGTTTATTTCTCCAGTAGAATCCCTTGGAGAAAACTAATTTTTCATTTGCGAGTGGCTATCAATTTGAGATTGCTTCTGGATTAGGGATGGGGGCCCTGTGCCCACTTCTCCTCTCAACTCTAGGATTCCATCTGGTGCAGACTTGTGCAGGCCCTGTAAATGCTGCCATAGTCTCTATGAGTTCATATGTGCCTTAGCCCTGCTGTGTCTCAAGGGTCTCCTTGGTGTCCTTCATCTACTCTGGGTCTTACATTTTTCTCCTCCTCTGTTTTCACAGAGTTCCCTGAGCCCTGATGGGAGGGATTTGATGGAAATATCCCATTTAGGGCTAAGTGTTCCAAGTTTCTCACTCTCTGCTCATTGTCTGGCTGTGGGTCTCTGTTTTTGTTCCTGAGCAAGGCACTGATCTACAAGTATAGATGAATGTCTTAGGAGTCATTTTATTGTTATGTTCCTTTAACAGAACAGCAGTATTTGCTTGTCATCTAGGTCCTTTGCCTATCTAGTCTTAGGTTCTTGGTCAACCAAGCAGCATTGGGTATGGGTTCCATCTCATGGAATGGGCCTTAAATCAAATCAGATCTTGGTTCGTTCCTCCCACAAGCTTTGTACCAGCATATCTTGTGAGAAAGTCACCATTGTGGATGAAAGGGTTTAGAGCTAGGTTGGTGTATCTTTCTCTCATAGCCACTAGTCAGTAGGGTGAAGGCTTTAGATAGGCACCATCTTGATTTCTCTGTGTTCAATGAGTTATGCCGGTGTCATCCTCAGCAATACAGCCTTGCTGTCATTTTATGGAGAGCAACCAAGGCCTTTCAACAGCCTGGGGTTCTTGGGGTTCCTATATTGGGCCCCTTTGGCCAAACACTTGACTGGATGTAACCTACTGACGGTATTAGAAGCTTCATGTGGTGACAAGAGATGTCCATCTGGCACTCTGTCTACCCTGTTATTTGGCTATTTCATTTAGATAGCCTTCCTATATGTACATATTTTATGAAAACTTTTAGGACTTGGAATATATCTTCCTTAAATCTTCTGGCTTTAAAATTTTCTGTTGAATAATACTTGTATGTTATTCTGATTGACCTGCTTTCATAAATGTCTTGGTTGTTCTCACTTTCAGCATTCTTTATACTTCTTAAATTCTGTGTTGTAAATGTTTTAACTATAAAATGCTCATGTGCATTTTATTTTCTGGTCATATATATTTGAAGTTATGTAGGCTTCTATATTTGGATGGGCATATATTTCTCTAGGTATAGAACATTTCCACCTGATTTCACTGCAGTTTTTATTAGGCTTATGAGTTGTTCATTTCCAATATCATTTCAGTTAATCTTTTCTCAACAATTTTATCTCTTTATTGAATTCTGTTTTCATATACTGTATTGAATTCCTTATTTCTTTCTTTCAGATCTTTACATTTGTTCTACTGGAGTATGTTAACATCTCTTGGGCATTGGCTGAACATAGTAACAATAATGTGGTTGATTTTTTTTCTTGGAACTCCTTCCAGGTCATTACTTTTCCTTCCTTCCTTCCTTCCTTCCTTCCTTCCTTCCTTCCTTCCTTCCTTTCTTCCTTCCTTCCTTTCTTCATTTCTGTCTATCTGTCTTTTTTTAAACAAAATAAAATGTAATCAGATGAAATAAATCTGCCAGTGCACAGATTATTTCCATTTCTTGGCTATTGTAAACAACACTACAATGAACATGGTAATGCAAATATCTCTTCAACATACTGATTTCATTTTCTATGGACACACACATGCATATACATCTGTGTTTGCTAACACTTGCTTTTCTTAAGCTTTTGGCAAAGGCCATTCTTACTAGGGTAAGATGATACCCACTACAGTGTTGACTTACATTTTCCTGCTAGGAAAATATTTGAAGCATTTTTCATCTACAAAATTGTCATTCATCTTCTTTTATTTCTTTTTTAAAAACTTTGTATTGATTCTTTGTGGATTTTACATCATGCATTCTTATTCCACTCATCTCCCAGTCCCCTTACTTCTGCTCTATGCCCTTGCAAGTCCCCCACCCCCCAAAAACCCAACATTTTAAAGTAAAACCAAAAAAGAAACAAAACCAAACCAAACCAACCAACCAACCAATCAACCAAAAAAAACCCAAAAAACAAAAAAAAAAAAAACAAACAGCAACTACAACAAAAATCTCAGCATGGAAGCTGTAGTGTGGCCCAGTGAGTCACACAGTATACCTTTTAGTCCATATATCTTTACTTATAATGTTCATTGCAATGAGTCATTGGTTCAAGGCCTCTGGCTTCTGCTACATTGTAAATACATGGGCAGGACCAGCTCTTCCATGCCCTCGAAGCCAGCTCTCCTGCCTGCTGCGGGTTGCAAAGGGTTGGGGCAGGTCATGTTTTTCTCACCCATGCCACCACATGGCATACAAGGGAGGGGAAGAGGGCTTTTGCTCTCTTGTCCACAGGACCAGCTCACCTGTGTCCCTGCCAAAAAGGGGCTATTGTGCTGCCTGGGTAGGTGCAGTCCATGCTCTCCCATGGGCAGTTCTTCCACTCTTATGACCCCAGGGCCAGCTTTCCCTCCTGTCATAGGCAGCAAAGGGCAGGGAAGTGGGGAGGTCATCTCTTCCTCACCCACTTCACTGTATGGCAGATGATGGGTGGGGCCAAATCTCTCACAAAGTTCAAGGGGTCAATCACCTGCAACTCTTGTCAACAGATTCAGCTCTACTGTGTTGCCCTGGTGAGGTACAGGGTCCACTCTCCTGAATGCTACAACTAGTAAGGGGCAGGATTTTCTCTCCCATTCATGTAGCCTGGGGACCAGCTTTTCCTGTCTGCAGTAGGTGGCAAGGGGTGAGGGATAAAGGGCAAGGGGTGAGGGGCAAGGGGCAAGGGGCAAGGGTGGTATCTTTCCCTTGGCCATGCTACCACATGACAGACAGTGGGGCTAGCTCTCCTACCCTTTCATCTTCAGGGTCAACTCACCTGCATCCCCTCAAACAGGAACGGCTCTACTGGGCTGTCTAGGTGAGGTGCAGGGCCTGTTCTCCTAAGTGCTGTGGTTGGTGAGGGACAGGACCGGTTCTCCCTAGTGCTTCAGCCAGTAAGGGGCAGAGCCAACTTTGCAGCCCTATCCTCACTGCTTTTGGTAGTAATGGGAGCCATGGACATCAACATAGTCTGCACTAATATGTCCCTAGGTGGTGGCTCAGACTCCTGACACGTGCCATTGATGGATTTACAGGCCATGGATACCAACATAGAGCCCAGCTGTGGTTAGAACATGGACCCAGACATGTTCCTTGGCAGCAATCTGGGCTGGATGTCACCATGGCTCCAGTTGGCAGCACAGGTCACTCGGATTGGAATGGATCAAGTGGCAGTATGGCCCCAAGTGGTAGCCAAGATCCCAGGGAACCACACGGCCTCCAATAGTAATAGGAGCCTAGGACATCTGCTGCTGCAGAGTATGGTCATTTGTCTTCATATAAATGTATGTTTAGGCTGGGCAGTGGTGGCACATGCCTTTAATCCCAGCACTCGGGAGGCAGAGGCAGACAGATCTCTGTGAGTTTGAGGCCAGCCTGGTCTACACAGTGAGGTCCAGGACATCCAAGGCTACACAGAGAAACCCTGTCTCAAAAAACAAAAACAAAAGCAAATGAACAAAAAGAAAGAAATATATGTTTAGATGTATTATCTATTTTAAATCAGGTTATATAGACTGATTTTTTTGTTTGTTTAGCACATAAGTTATATAATTTCATTTTCTTGGCTGTATTGTTTACAATGATAAGTCAACTAATGTCAAATCATTTTCTGTACATAATATTTCTCCTTCCATTAAAATATTCTTATTTTTTATTTTCAATATTTTTCCAACATGGGGCAGTATATTTGCACTCATGTATGTATGTTTCATATCTGTGTGTTTATTTTATCTGGACTCTTTTTAGTTTTCTGTACCTCAGTATGGATTATTTTCATCACATTGAAAAATGTAGTTGGACAGATAAACTATAACCACTTATCGAAGAAACTTCTCTTTACAGCAAATGGAGGCCACCACAGGAAGCCACGCAGGACATAGCACAGAGACCTACTGTGGGGAGTCAATCCCTAATGTATACATCTTTATCATAGCTCTTGATGGTGTGGCTCAGGACATACCACAGAAAAGGAGGCAGAAGAATTATAAAAGCCAGAGTACCAGGAAGGTTGCTGTGAAACAGTCTGTAGATGAATATCTAAACAGTCTTATTAAATAGAGCCAGATATAGGGGTTAAAGCCTGAGAGAGATCAGAGGAATAGGAACAGCCACAGCTAACCTTACCTCACCAACTCTGCAGCTTCCAAATGCAAGCAACTTTCTGTCTACTCACGCCTATATGGCTTACTGTTCTGCCATCTGATTTGCTCTCTCTGTCCAGCTGTACCACTTCCTCTTCCTGCCCAGCTCTGTCACTTCCTGTCTGTCTGTACAGACCTCCAGACCTCCATGGTTAACTAGTGTTGGAATTTAAGGCATGTGCCATCACACCTGGCTCTGTTTCCAGTGTGGCTGTGAACTCACAGAGATCCAGACAGATTCCTGTCTGCCAAGTGATAGGATTAAAGGCATGTGCTAACATTACATGACTTTTGTGTTTACTTATAATGGCTTGGTTTTTCCTCTGATCTCCAGGTAAGCTTTATTTATTAAAACACAAACATTTCAGCACAAATAAAATATCACCATAACAGTCTATCCTAGAAATGGCTGCATAAACAAGACCAGAACAATGGCAATATAATTAGATCTTAATATGGAAATGGAAAATCTCAGTGTCCCACCCTTAGCCTACAGGCAACTAATCACTGCTGAGAGATGGAGAATTAGCCTCTCCCAGGGATGAGTCCCCTAACTCAGTGGTCAGCCTTGAAACCATATTCACACAAACAACAAAAGCGGATTCAGCAGATTGAATTTATGTAATTGTACATATTTATACATACATATATCAATAATAATAAAAAATATAAGACTGAATTTGACAATGCAGGAGTCATGGAAGGAGATGGAGGCAGGGGACTTTGGAGAGGATGAAGGAAGGGAAAGGAAGGGAAAAGTGGTATATTTATAATCATTTAGAATGTATAAACATTCAAAAATTTTAAAAATAGTAGTCAGGACCAGTGAAATAACTCAATGAGGAAAGGCACTTGCCATGAAACCTGATGACCTGAGTTCAATACCTGGATCCATATCGTAGAAGTAAATAAACTGACTCTTGCATGTTGTCCACATGAGATGCTGCACATATGCACATACTGATTCACAGGGCATGCCCAACTAAATAAAATTAATAAGTAAATTGTGACTATTTGTTCAGATATTTTCTACCCCAGCCACTTCTCACACTTCCCCTAGAACCTTAATAGTGAATATTTTAGAGTTCCTTACATTTTCTAACTATTTCCAAGCCTTTGTTGATAAGTCAAAATGTCTTTTTATTGCTTTAAATCAATATAGATATTTTAGAAAAATCCTGCTGCCTTGTCTTCACATTTTATACTCTTTTCCTTTTGAATGTATAATTTAATATAAATTCTTTCTGTAAACTTTTTTCTTTAAATGCTATGTGTGACTCTACAGTATCACTGTCTTAGAGTTTCTATTGCTATGAAGAGTCACTCAGTGATCACAAATGACCACGGCAACTCTTATAAGAAAAACGTTTAATTGGGATGGCTTACTTACAATTTTAGAGGTTCAATCCATTGTCATCTTGGTGGGTTGCATGGTGGTGTGCAGGCAGACATGGTGCTGGCTACATCTTGATCAGAAGGCAACAGGAAGTCACCTGAGGCACTGGGCATGGTTTGGGCATATATGAGACCTCAAAGCCTACCCGCACAGTGACACACTTCCTCCAACAAGGCCATATCTACTCCAACAAAGCCACACCTCCTAATAGTGCCACTCCCTATGAGCTTATGGGGGCCAATCACATTCAAACCACCACGATCACTTTAGTTCTTTTTTATCATTAATTCTCCTTTTTCCTTGAATGCTTGAATACATTTAGATTATTTTAAAACCTTTTCTGCTATTGTTAATCTGTTACCATTTGTACCAGATATTTGAACTCCTATGTAAATTTTATTTTTTTAATATAGTAAATCCATTTTCCCTTTTATACATTTTTCAATGCTGTATCTTGTCAAACCCAGGATAGTGCTTGCTTTTAAAGAGTAATTCTGACAAGCATCTGATTTACTGGCATGCTGTATATTCTTTGTCTAATTTTGGTTTAAGCCTTATTAGGATATCTATTACTCAAAGAATAGGTAAGCTTCATTCTTATGTATAAACTAGTATCAATTTTATTTTCAGCATATAAATGCACTTGCTGCCATTCTTTCTCATTAGAATGTTAACATTTCTCTGTACAGGGTTACCTCTGGCATGCCTGTCCAGCTTAACTCTACTCCTGTAGAGGGGTTTCTTTAGTGTGCTTCATATATTTTATAGGACTTTAAAATTTTTATCTTGAATTACTTATGTACACACATGCGTAACTGTGTATAAGCATGTGTGTGTGTGAGTGAAGGTACCCATATAGATCAGAAAGGTTGTTGAATCCCCTTGACCTGGAGGTGTAAGTTGTTCTGAGCAACTGCTGAGACTCAAACTTGGGTCCTCTGTAAGTACAATATGTGCTCTTAAGTGCTGAGCCTTCTCTTCAACTGGGCTTCAAACTTTTTAAATAATTTTTTAAAAGGGTTTTTTAAATGGTTGAGGATCTCAGAGTCCCATGGCCTCCTGGACCAAGTAGAGGAACCTAGTTTTTCTTGTTTAAGCCTATCTACAATGCTCTGAAACAAGTAGGAAACTCCAGCTCCCCATCTTAGGTACACCAACACTGCCATGGAACCTTATTCTATGCACAGTATGGCCTCCAGAACTCCCTATGTTAGCTATTCCTATAGCTTCTTGGAATTTTGCTTCAGGAACCCATCCCACAAGTCCTCCCACACCAAGTGGAGGACTTCAGTTTCTTCTGTTTAGGACTATCTATTCCACCTGAAAAGTCCCTGAAGAAGAAATTTCACATCTTAATCCTACAAAGGCATACTACTCTCCTGAACACTATAAATGCTTCCACTGAAAGAATAGAAGTAACCTGAGGAAAATTTAAAAAAATAAAAAAAGAAATTAAATCAACAAATTATTCCAAATGTGCAAATCCCAGAGCAAAACCAAAACAACATGAAAAACAAAGACAAGTCTCATCCACATACTACCAATCCCATAATACTGACCCCTAATGAAAATGACCTGGCTTTGGTTCTCTGCATCTGTTCCAATCTGGTGCTCTCTGATGATGATTGGATAAGGCACTTATTTATGAGTATAGTGGGATATCATTATGGTGTGGGATAATGCTCTTGTACACTGTAAAGACTTATCACTCAAATTGGTTTAATAAAACACTGAATGGCCAGTAGCCAGATAGGAAGTATAGGCAGGGCAACCTACATAGGACAATTCCGGGAAAAGGAAAGGGTAGAGTCAGGAGTCTCTAGCCAGATGCAGAGGAAGCAAGATGAGATGAGAATGTAGTACTGAGAAAAGGTACCAAGTCATGTGGCTTAACATAGATAAGAATTATGGGTTAATTTAAGCGTAAGAGATAGTTAGTAATAAGCCTGAGCTAATGACCAAGAATTTATAACTAATGTTAAGCCTCTGAGTTAATTATTTGGGAAGTGGCTGCCAGGTATTTGGGAGTTGCTGGCTTGACACACATATTTCCATCTACATCATTTTATTGATATCTTTTTTTTTTTTAGACCACTAGTGCTTGTTTTACTGTAGGTCTCTGGGATATCTAGTCTCTGGTTCTTGATTATCCAAGCAGTGTCAGGCATGAGTTTCCTCTCGTGGAGTGGGCCTTAAGTCAACTCAGGCATTGGTTGACTCCCACTAGTTTTGTGCCACTATTGCCCTAGCATATTTGAGATTCACAGCCAGACATTACGTGGAGAGAGAATCTAAATGAGAAGTTTACATCAAATCCTTCCCCTCTGAGCTGAGGAAATCCAGTGGAAGAGGAAGTAAAAAAATTGTAAGACACCAGGAGAACAAGACACTCTGAATCTACTAAGCAAGGTGTATATGAGCTCACAGAGACTGAAAGAGCAAGCACAGGCCTACATGGGTGTGCCACAGTTCCTGTGTCTATATTATATCCATTAGCTTAGTATTTTTATGGGACTCCTAACTATGAGAACAAGTGATTCTTTGTTCTTAGGACTCCTCTTTTCCTGTTGGGTTGCCATGTCCAACTTTCATATGATAGCTTTTGTTTCATCTTATTATATTTTATTTTGTCAACAAAATGAAAGAAAAGAAAAAGAAAATGACCTGGAAGAAGTTCCAACAAAAAAAAATCAACCAAATGATTATTACTATGTTCAGATAATCCCCAAAAGACATTAGCATACTCCAATAGAACAAATGCAAAGATCAGAAAGAAATGAGGGAGTCAATACAATATATGAAAATAGAATCCAATAAACAAGTAAAATTGATGAGAAAAGACAAACTGAAATGATGCCAGAAATGAACAACTCATGAGCCCAATAAAAGCAGCAGTAAAAATCAGGTGGAAAGTTTCCATTCCTAGAGAATAATTATATGCCCATCCAGGTACAGAAGCCTGTATAACTCTAAATGTATATGATCAGAATAAAATAAAATACCCATATATGACAATATAGTATATGAAAAAAATGCTTCAAATCTTTTCCTAACAGGAAAATGTAAATTAAGAATGTAATAGGTATCACTTTCCCCTAGTAGGAATAACAATTGCTGAGAGTTAAGAACAGCAATTATTAGCAAATTATATATATATATATATATATATATATATATATTTACATGCACATATGTGGGGAGGTATGTGGGGGTACCTCCATATGAAATGATATCAGCATATTGAAGAGATATCTGCACTACCATGTTCACTGTAAACATTGTTTATAATAACCAAGAAATGGTTTCATCCATTTGCCTACAAATTTCATGATGCATGATGTCATTGTTTTTTACTGCTAAATAATACTCCATTGTATATATGTACCACGTTTTCTTTATTCATTCTTGAGTTCATGGGCATGTAGGTTGTTTCCAGGTTCTGGCTATTATGAATAATGCTGCTATGAACATAGTTGAACAAGTGTCCTTGTGGTATGATTGAGCATCCCTTGGGTATATCCCCAAGAGTAGTATCACTGGGTCTTGAGGTAGATTGATTCCCAATTTTCTGAGAAACTGCCATACTGATTTCCAAAGTGGCTGTACAAGTTTGCATTCCTACCAACAGTGGAGGAGTGTGCCCCTTGCTCCACATCCTCTCCAACATAAGCTTTCATCAATGTTTTTGATCTTAGCTATTTTGACAAGTATAAGATGGTATCTCAGAGTCATTTTAATTTGCATTTCCCTAATGACTAAGGATGCTGAGCAATTCCTTATATGTCTTTCAGCCATTTGTGATTCTTCTATTGAGAATTCTCTGCTTAGATCTGTAGCCCATTTTAAAATTGGGTTGTGTGGTATTTTATTTTGGTGTCTAGTTTTTTGAATTCTTTATATACTTTGGAGATCAGCCCTCTGTCAGATGTGGGGTTGGTGAAGATCTTTTCCCATTCTGTAGGCTGTAGTTTTGTCTTATTTACTGTGTCTTTTGCCTTACAGAAGCTTCTCAGCTTCAGGAGGTCCCATTTATTAATTGTTGCTCTCAGTGTCTGTGCTACTGGTGTTATATTTAGGAAGTGGACTCCTGCACCAATGCATTCTAGGCTACTTCCTACTTTCTCTTCTATCAGGTTCAGTGTAGCTGGATATTTGTTGAGGTTTTTGATCCACATGGACTTAAGTTTTGTACAGGGTGACAGATATGGATCTACTTGCATCTTCTACATGTTCACATCCAGTTATGCCAGCATCATTTGTTGAAGATGCTTTCTTTTTTTTTCCATTGTACAGTTTTGGCTTCTTTGTCAAAAATCAGGTGTGTGGATTAACGTCAGGTAACTCAGACTCAGAAATACAAATATGGTACTCACTCATAAGTGGATACTAGATTTAAAGCAAAGGATAAGCAGACTACAACCACAGCTCCAGAGAAGCTAGGAAACAAGGGGGACCCTAAGACGGACATATGAATCACCTTGGGAAGGAGAAACAGAGGAGATCTCAATGAGTAAACTGGGGATGGGGAGCAATAGAGGAGAGGCAATGGGGGATGAGAACATGAGGGAATGGAATGGTCAAGCTAGGGGAGGGACAGAGTGGGAGAACAATGAAAGAGATATCTTGATAGAGGGAGACATTATGGGGTAAGAGAGAAACCTAGCGCTAGGGAAATTCCCAGGAATCCATGAGGACGACCCCAGATTAGACTACTAGCAATAGTGGTGAGGTTACCTGAATTGGCCTATTTGGTAAGCAGATTGGTGAATACCATAGCTGTTGTTGCAGAGCCTTCATCCAGTATCTAATGGAAGCAGATTCAAAGATGCACAACCAAGCACCAGGCTGACCTCCGGGAGTCCAGTAGAAGAGAGGGAAGACGGATTATATGAACAAGTGGGGGGGGGTCAAGATCATGATGTGGAAATCTACAGAGACAATTGAACCAACCTCATAGGAACTCATGAACATTAGACCAATAGCTGAGGAACCTGCATGGGACTGGACTAGACCCTCTGCATATGGGAGAGAGATGTGTAGCTGGGTCTGTTTTAGGGGCCCCTGGCAGTGTGATCAGGATCTATCCCTGGTGTATGAGCTGGCTTTCTGGATTCCATTATCTATGGTTGGATACTTTGCTCACCTTTGATGCAGTGGGAGGCTCTTGGTCCTGTCTCAATTGAATGTACTAGGCTTAGCTGTCCCCCCATGGGAGAACTTACCCTTTTGGGAGGAGGGGATGATGGGTGGGTCGGGGAGATGAAGATGGGGGGATTGGGAGGAGGAATGAGGGGGGATCTGTTGTTATGTAAAATGAATAATTTTTTAAAAAAGAATAATAAAAAGCCACATAAAAAGGAAAATACAAAAAAAAATAGCCAAGAAATGGAAATAATCTATCCACTGACTGATGAACAGAAAAAGACATTGTTGTATACATACACAATGAAATGCTATTCAAAGTTCAAAAAGAATGGGAAAAAGAATACTGCCATTATCAAATGGCTAAATGGAAGATCATTATTAAAGCAGATGGGCCAGGTATAGAAAGGCAGGCACCACACACTTCACTCATGCAGAAATTAAAATATTAATATCTCCAAATTTGATAGCACAAAAATAGTTATCAGAGACCGGGGAAACAGAGCCAGGTGAAGAGGGGAGGGGAGAGATTGAGCACTGGACACTCAATTATACTTATAGGGAGTAAGATGTTCTGGTAGATAGCAGTACAGTCATATTTATAAGGTATTCTATATTCCAAAAGCTAGAAGAAAGAATTTTGAGTATTTTTACTGTAAAAGATGATACATATTTGATTAAATAGTTGTGATTAACATGAATGATAAGTGTATGTATGTGTTAAAACTTCATATCCAGGAATCTGTACAACCTTTATGTATAAGTAAATAAATTTAAATTACAAAGCAGCAAATAAGATACAAACAAACCAGTTCTTCACAAACTCATGTACAGAAATGGTCAGTAAGCACATGGGAAACACACATCTTAAGTCTGTATGAAAGGGCAAGTTCAAATCACAGGGACACATTTGCACCAGCCAAAATGACCAACTGAAATGACTGAGCACAGCAAGTCAGGCATCAGTGAGGACCAAGCAAACTCAACAGCTCTAGGAGGGGTGAAAAAATCACACTCATCATACTGGAAAGCTATTTGGTAGCAATTGTTACAAATATGAGTATTCACCTACCCGAAAGTGAAATTCTTCTTAAGTATTTCCTCAAGAAGAATGACTCATATGGCCATAAGAAAATATGTCCATCAATAGGCATAGCCAATTTGTTCACACTAGTCCCAAATTAATACAGCCTAAATACACATTGACTAGAGAACAAGATTGCCTCAGCATAGCATGCAGTGGAATTAGACAATAGAAAAGAAGATATAATAAAACATACAACATAGATGAATCATAACAATATGAAGTTGAAACAAAACACTTTTGTGATTTGACATAGATAATATTCTAGTAAAGAAAAACTAAAATACAGTGTTCACACTTACAGTATGGTTGCCTGTGTATAGGACAGAAAGATGAACTAGAAAAGGATGAAAGGAATTTTTGGAGCAGCAAAAATATTCATTACCTAGTTATTTTGAAAACAGACCAAACTTCACACATAAAAATTCCACAGTAATTTATGTAAATTATTTCTAAAAAAATCAGTGTATATGCCAGGCACAGTAGAACATGCTCATAGTTCCAGGACTTTAGAAGCTGATCAAGGAATCCCATAAATTTGAAGCTATTCTGGGATGCATAGCAGGACCCTGTTTTATCACACACACACACACACACACACACACACACACACACACACACAAACACTCACAGACACACAGAGAGAAGGGGAGAGAGAGAGATCAATCCACTCTTTGTGTGTATATACACAAACTCTTTCATTACTGTATTCATGCAATATCCTGTAAAATATCTTGGCACTTTGATTTTAATGGCTACTGAAATTTTCTTCGCATAAAATCTTCATTGACCTCAACATGCAAACATAGCACTAGAAGCAGAGATGGTCATAGTAAATAAAATTCTTTACTCTGAGCCAGCTTTGGAGAACCTGGATGTTCATATTTTAGCTCCATCTAGAACTGGGAAAGTAATATGGAGAAGTTTTCACAAACAATACTTGTTTAAAGCACATTCTGCTGTGTGGTACTATTCTGGAGGGAGATGTGAGCAAAGGTCTACTCACCTCATACTGGAGTAAGGATACCACCAAAGTCCAATTGGTGAACCAATAAATTTTGGGGAGGATTACTTAGAGAAATGTGTGGAGAGTTATATGCAGGAACAGAAGTGACTCAAAGAAAATTGCATAACCAAAGCCCACCTCAGCTTGGGTGAGAGTTCACAAAAGCTGGCAACCTGGAGCTCACTGCAGAAATTGCTGCAAAGTTGACAGCATAGTGTCTCTTTCAGAAGGCTTAGATGGTCTGAACATTTTCCATCTGCTGAGCTGGTCTGAAAGTGTATCTCAGGAGTCCTTACTGCATATATATATATATATATATATATATATATATATATATATATATATATGCAGTATATATATAAAGGACCCAGTGAATCTGGTCAGTTTCAGAGATTTCCTGAAGCTTCCAGAGTTTCTTATTCCCTGAGTTTAATGTGTTTCCCACTGAATGAAATGTTTCACCTCCCTTTAGATCAGTGGTTCTCAATCTGTGGGTCGGGACTCCCTTGGAGGTCAAATGAGTCACAGGGGTTGGTTAAGACCATGAGAAGACACAGATATTTACATTATGATTCATAATAGTAGCAAAATTACAGTTATGACATAGCAACAACATAAGGGAGTGACGTAGGGGTCACCACAACATAAGCTTTCCTCCAAAATGGAGGTTTTACTTCAAAGGAAACTGCTGTACAAAAGATCCCCATGGATTTTCACATTGTGGTAGGCAGGCCTCTTAGATTTCTTTAGGCAGACTTCTGCCCAGGGTGTCACTCCTGTGGTTAGATTATGCTTTATGACATAATTGACTCCAGAAATAGGCAAATAGATTCTCTTTTGCTCCTGTTTTTGAAAAAAAGAAAGGCCAAAACAGCAAAGATTGTGAGAAGCTTCTTGCAACCTTCAGTTGACGGCCCTTAAGTAAATGAGGATTCTCATTTAGAGGACCACAACACACACTGGCAGTCAAACCCAACAGACTCCCATTCTAGCTTGATTACATTAACAAAGAGAGGGACAGAGTTTAACTGTAATGTAATGAATAGTACTGAAAACTTTTCCATAGCAACAGTGTGCAAGATGTAAGTTATAAAACATTCTAAGAAAAGATAAACATCAAGGCATTAAACAGAGAGATAGCTAATATCTTTGCTGATTTTTATGTCACAAACACCAGGCTATGTCTTTCATTTGGTTATTATATTCAAGAATTAAAATGTAATAGTGTACTGAAAGGACAAACACACCTAAACAAATTAGAATTTCTACAGTTAGAAAAAAAAACCTATTATATTAAGGCTGGTGATTGAGTTCGCAGTCTTCTAATGCAAGTACACATTTCATTGTCACTGTCGGCCACCTTTCAATAACAGAAGCTTCTGTATAATGGCCTATAACATTACACAGTGTGTTACAATTAGAGATATGCTGAAGTAGCAGATTGGGGACTTATTTATGGCCCATGAAGCAAGAGTCTATGAGCTGCTCTTGAAAAATTAATAGTTCAAGGAAATAAAATAAATATTTGGTGCAACAATTGCATTTTAAATGATATTATCATTAGAAAAATTTCTAAGAAAAGACAAAAAGTTGAAATGTTAGTGTTAAAATAAGTCCATTATTGGTTGACTGGAAGACTTTATTATTGGAGAGGTAAGGAATGACAGAGAATTATGAAAAACACATCATGCTTGCCAATTTAATATAATTTCCATAATTGAGTAAAATTTCTCTTAATTGAACATAAAATCAAGTTTCTATAGCTTGTGGTGAGAGAAAATCAATATCATAGATTTGAGGGTTTTTTTAATGTTACAATAAAAACTGGTAAGTTTGGATAGTAACAGTTCGTGAGCTGTTTATAATATGAGTCATCAAAGTTACTCACCAAAGTCTCCATGTGTGAGATTAAATAATTAGAGTTCATGAACACCATGGATTTCCACTTCCACATTATGGGTAATTGTATCCACATTCAAATTTGTTTATTTTGTATGCATAATCTCATATTCATGAAGATAATTAAATCAATTGTATCTGACATTTGAGAAAAAAACATTGCATTTTCTAATCATGCTTCCAAATTTCGCAAAGTTTTGCCCTGCTGTTAGAAAAGCCTGTCATGTTAGACAGAGAGCTTTCATGGAACATTCAGAAAAACTGAAGACACAAATAACCGGAGTGGCTGGATGAATCACACATATTTATTATAGAAAAATGGAACTAATTCCACGATCCATGAACACTTTTCCATGAACTTTGGTCATTGTATTCATAGAAGTTTGTTTTCTTTGACACCAAAGGCTAGATGTGTAAAACTTTAATATACTTTTATCATTTTT
>CABHPP010143398.1:4434-59342 GCA_902168425.1 Peromyscus attwateri
TCACTTTCATGAACATTCACATCTCTTGGTTTTGTTTTGTGACCTGCTAGGTTTAACCAAGGAACTCTGTATGTGTCTCATCCATGGGTTCATATTTGAAGACAGTAAATGTCCTTCTCACAGAATCAATATTTTACCAATATTTCAAAAGAGAGAGGTAAGGATCCCAGGATCCCCTTCCCTGGGTTATTGACAGACTGATGACAAGCCCAGGCTTGTGCAGGCCCAATGGAGGTAATCTTAGCAGCTGTGGGATCATGACTATAATATCTGAGTCATGCCCTGAAGGTAGCATTTCATATCCCTTCACCTTTTCTTATATTGCTTTTAGTCTTCACTTACGTAAGATTCCCTAAGCCTTAGAAGTATTGATGAAAATACTGGGTTTAAGGTTAAACATTCAACCATCAAATATTCTCAGCACCCATTGCAGCCATGAGTGTCTGTATTCATTACTGTTCACCACATTAAAAAAAAAATCTTCTTTAACTAACACCAAGAAGAACATTTGTCTACAGATATAAGCACAATTATTTATAAGGAAGTTTAGGGCCATGTTACTCCAAAGTAGTAAGTTTCCACTTGTGCCTTAGGATCTCATCAGCCATGAACTTTTGACTAGGATTACAATAACCAGGCCTGAATTCCCTCCCATAGAGCAGGGCTCAAATACAATCAGACTAAGGTTAGATAAACCCACAACAGCCTGCCATAATTACACAGGTGGGTACAGCTTGCCTGGCAAGTTAGCATTATAGTTTCACTGTCCATACCTTGTCAAGCACATTGCTGACATATACATTCCATCAGCTTGTATAGCACCTTTCAGGACTGGAGAAGCCAGAAGACAGCATTCAACTCCAGTTCAAGTCCCAGTCTGATTTGCATTTCTCTTGTAATGAAAATGTGTGGTGTCTTCAGAAATAGGATCTTATTAACTAGATCTGGTAAACAACAAGAAGGGTGACAAGAGACAGCCATTTGTGCAGGCCTCTTAGTCCTCCCTGGCCAGTTATTCATAAGGAGGTGTTCCAAAGATGACATGGATTTTTTTTTTAATAACCCTTAGATTTTTAGGAAGAGCAATATTCAGTCTTTATGCAGAGAGGAGGGGCTTGGACCTACCTCAACTGAAAGTACCAGGCTTTGCTGACTCTCCATGGGAGGCCTTACCTTTTTGAAGGACACAGTATGGGGAATGATGGGGGGGGGGGGGGTGGGGGGGGGAGTAAGAGGAGGGATGAGAGTGGGATCTGTGGTTGGTATGTAAAATGAATAAAGTTTTTTTAAATAAAAAAAACAGAAGAGCAATATGTGGTTTACATGTTTTCTACCTTCCAATACTTTTAAAACTCAACGTATATTTTTTGTTGGCTGACAAATACTATATTGCTGTATAGATTTTGTTACATCTTACTTTTTATTTACTCCCCACCCCCTCACCTTATCTATCACCCTGGTCGTGCATAAGCATTTCCATACCCTTCTCTACTTTCATTTCATATATTATGTTCTACTATCTGTTAGGATTCTGCCACTCCTCCAGCTGCATGACTGCACATGTGCAGTCTAGTATCTTAGCAAGGGGTCTTGCATCTTACGTTATCCGTGTGCTGCGTGATTATGTAATGTGTGCTGCGTGACTATGGAATGTGCTCATGCACTGTGTAGCTCCGTAAGCCCACCTGCACATGTGTAGGGGAATCCTTAAAAAGCCAGTTGTTCTTCTGCTTCCCAACCCCCCCCCCCCCACACTCTCTCTCTCTCTTTCTGCACATTCCAAGGCCTGGTTCCTGTTTTCTGTCTACCCCCACTTCCTCCTAATAAAGTTCTGACACTGGATTTTGTCATGCCCCGTGCCTTTCCTGGAGGTAACAGTGTTGGTCACCAGCATCACTTATTTTTTAAAACCAACACTATCTACACTCTATTATAGCAACAGTACGTGGCCACTTTCTAGTTTTTGTCTTCTTATTGTAGCTAGGAATAGAACACTAAGGAACATAGCTGAGCAAACATGTCTCTAGTAGGATATGGAGAAATTTAAGTGTGCTTAGGAGTGGAATAGCTATGTAATAACAGTATCCGTGTCTCTTGGTTTTTTAATATATAAATATACTACTATTTTCATAGCCTCTATACCAGTTTGTACCCTCTGCAACCATGAGTCAAGGTCCCTCTTTGTCACATCATCAGCAACATTTATTGTCATTTGATTTCTTGACTACAGTAATTCAGGGATGACACAGAACCCCAAAGTAGTTTTAAGTTTTCTTGAAGGTTAATGATTTTAAGAACTTTAGAAAATGTTTACTAGTCATTTGTATTTCTTCTTTTGAGAACTCCATTTATAGCTGTATTCCATTTCTGGGTTGTTATGAGTTTTTTTTTTTTTTCAGTTTCTTGTATATTTTAAATATTAATTCTCTGTCAGAGGATTTTCTCCGTTCTCTAGGCTCCAACTTCAGTGGATTACCTATGTAATTTGCAGATATTTTTCATTGCTTCTTCACTGTTCGGCTAAGGCCTGGAGAAGATTTATTTGTCATGAAGTCACATTTGTCAATTGTTGGACTCATTTCTAGAGAGATTGGAATCTTATTTAGAAAAACCCTACCTAATATCTTGTAGTGTATACTCTACCTTCACTTCTAGGAGTTTCAGATTTTCAAGTTTGACTTTACAGTCCTTGATACATATGCAGTTGATTTTTGGACAGAGTGAAAAATAAGAATGTAGTTTCATTTTGGAGATTAATTTTCAGTTTTGTTACATTGTGGCCAGAGACAACATATCAAGCTAGTTTAATTTTTCTAAATCAGTTGAAATTTGCTTGTATTACAGCATAATTTTTAATTTTAGAGAAACTTCCATAAACTGCTGAGAAAAATGTCTGTTCCACACTGTTTGGGTGGAATATAATATGGACCCTTATTATGTCTATTTGGTGTATAGTAGCATTTATATTTTCACCTGTTTATATTTTCATCTGTTTATATGTTTGTCTAGATGATATGCCCATTACTGTAAGTGGAGTATTAAAATTACTTACTACTTCTTTGATGGGTTTAATATGTGGATTCATGACTAATAATTTGTTTTATAAAATTTAGTTGATTTGTGTTTGGTGCATGTATGTTTAAAATTGCATTATCTTTTTGGTGGATTGTTGCTTTTATCAGAATGAAGGGACCTTTCTTAACTCTTCTGGATAGTTTTCACATGTGGTCTGTTTGGACAGATGATAGTATAGCAATACCTACCAGTTTCCTGTTCAATTTGTTTGCAATGATTTCCCATCGTTCTTTTACTCTAAGATAGTGCATATCTATTGCAGATAATCCACAGATAATGATAATGGAACTATTTGAGTAGTCTTTAGGGTACAAGGACAAGGGTACAGGGGATTTACTAGTTCTGACTATGTAGAGCCCCTGTATTGAGTCTGGGTAGAGTTTTCCAAGCTAAAAGGGCAAAAGCCTTTTCCAATATCGGGCCTCTTTTAGTACGTGGGTGTTTTCAGAAGATTTTGGGTGGAGTAAACAGGGAATGCAAAAATGCTACCAAAGAAGGACAAAAAATAATTCTAATCTGAAGTGTTCAAGGAGATCAGTAAAATATTAATTTTAATATTGCGACTTTTAGAACTTTTAATCAAATTAAAAACTGAAAAATAAGGAAAGAAAATAAATTCTACATCTAATGCTAATGAACAAAATTCATTAGGAATTTGAGTTAAAAGGTAGATTGAGGAGAGTTCACATGAAAATTAAAAAAATGTAGAGAAAAAAGAAACAGGTATAGAAACACCTCTGAAGAGTATTAGCAATAAATCAAGGCTGCTCAGCTGCAGTTGAGTAAAGACTTGAAAGTGTGTCTCACATTACCTACTTGTACAGTTTAGCATTTAATAAGTTGTAAGTAGTCCCCACAAATGGAGAGAGAGTGTTAGAGAGCCTGTAGAATTACAAAGCAAACCATAACACTGTATGAGTCTCCAGTGTCATTTGTGTAGAGGTGAGAAGAGAATGATACTGCTGAGGAAGGTAGGGGTACTGTGAGAGAAAAAAACAGTGAATATTCAGTGTCATGGTGATATAATTAGCCGATTCTCTTGCTCAAAAACAATTGGTATACACTGGTACAACCTGGACAAGCTGTAGGAGAATGTTCTTCAGACTCCCTAAATTTGAATCTAATTGATTATACCACTGTGCTTTGAAAGCAACTTGAATGAGAATCCTTTGCTCTAACAGGAAATTGTACTTACATAGGCGGCATTGTTCTATGAGACATATTCCAGGCTAGCCTCAAACTTACTATGTAGCCACAGATGACCCTGAATTTATCATCCTCCTGAATCTGCTGCCTGACTCAGGATTATAGGCATAGGCCATGAAATTTGACTTATGTGGTGCTATGAATCAAACCCAGGGCTTTGCATGCTTTATCTGTAGGCAAATACTCTACCAGCATCCATAGCTTTGGTTGCTTTTAAAAAGTACAAGTATTCTGAACTGCAACCAAATACTAATGCTGGGAGTCAGGGGCAGGTATAATGTTCCTCAGGTGATAATTACTGTTTTAGAATATCTATATCTATATCGATATCTATATTTATATCTGTATCTATATCTATCGCTATCTCTATCTCTATCTCTATCTCTATCTATACATATATATATGATATATATATATATATATATATATATATATATATCACCTCTTGTACACTGTAAAGATTTGTCACTTGAATGAGTATAATAAAATGCTGATTGGCTGGTAGCAAGGCAGGGAGTAAGTATAGGCAGGGTGACCAAACTAAGGATGCTGGGATGACAAAGGGCAGAGTCAACAGGAGTCTCCAGGAGAGACAGAGGGAGCAAGACATGCTGGAGGACAGGTAAAGCCACAAGCCATGTGGCATTACATAGATTAATAGAAATGGGTTAATTTAAGTTGTAAGAGCTAGTTAGTAATAAGCCTGAGCTATTGACTGAGCATTTGTAATTAATATAAGCTTCAGTGTGTTTATTTGGGAGCTGATTTCAGGAGAGAAACTTCTGCCTACATTAGGACTTTTAGTATTCAACTGAGAAGACAGGAAATTATGAAGTGGATGCCTGGAATACATGAACTGATGGTTGGGGGTGGCAGGCAAAGTCAGGCAAGCCTGTGAGAAAGTATCTTATAAAGGAGACAAGTGCGTAAAGATGGAATCAATGGAGAAGAAAACTCCACTGAGCAAGGAGGTAAGAAAGCATAAAATTTCAGGTTCTGCTTCATACATTGACCATTCGAGGTATCATCGAAATCCCCAAAGGACAGTAGAGAACAGGAAACTGTGTTTATTCACATCATCACTCAAAAGGAATAAAAAACAAGCGTGCTTTCAGAAAGAGGCAGAGATTTTACAATTTCTCAGGGCACACTGCAAAGGCTCACATTAAGTCCCTTTACCAAGTAGACAAAAAGACAGGAAAATTGTAGGATAAAGCAGATTAAGGAAGGGCGAATGGTACATAGCATTAAGAAATCAAATAGAGTTAAGATATTAGAATTAAATCATATGGAATACAGGGAAAGCAATATGAGAACTGAAGGATTTTAGAGCACTTGAACTGGTTAGAAAGGAATAATGAATTTAATGGACTTCAGACCTCAAGTCAAATATATTGATAATATTTTAATATTTTTTAGTTAAAGGATATTTTTAAATTAAAAAGTCTCAAATTAATTAAAAATCAAACAAGAAAAACTATAAAATAATATTGATGAAAATATTCCAAGAATAGACTTGGAAACTAGAACATAACAAAACATGTCTGAGTCATGGACTCATCGCTTTGGATTCACTCTATTCTAATTTTGTGTCTATGAGAAATATTTCAGAGTAACATAAATAACAGAAGAAAATATTGAGTTACTATTACATCATTAACTTTAAAACACTTTGTCATTAAATTTATTTAAAAAAATTAAACCTCATAAATAGAACTAAAATTGTGTGTGCCTATCTGATAGTATGATATTTTATGATTACAGTGGGCATAAGTAAATGTTCATGTTGCACAGTGATTAAAAATGGAGGAATCATCTGGGAAAGTTTGGAAGTCTGTCTACAATACACACATGAATATACTGAGCACAGTCAGAAATTAGGAACAAGAACAGGCTATGAAACATCATGAGAATAATACATTATTGCCTTAAAGCACATTATTTTTATACATTCAAATTTTATCGTACATCCAAAATGAAAAACAATGAGCCTGTTGGATGGCTCACCAGGTTAACTGCTTGCTGTCAAATCTGAAAACCTGAGTTCAATTCCAAGGAATCACACAATGGAATTAGAGAATTGAAGTCCACAAATTATCTTCTGACCTCAACATGTATGCTGGAACAATGCACATGCCTACTTCTACCATATCCACACAATGATAAAATAAAAATCATGAAAAATGTCAGTTAAGAAATTAAATTAGGAGTATGTACATGTCAATACATATACATACATACATATATATATATATATGCAATAACAATTAGTGAAACAAGAAGCCATAAGTTTGAAAATTTGAAGGAAAATGGGGATAAGTATCTATCTATCTATCTATCTATCTATCTATCATCTATCTATATCTATCATCTATCTATACATGTATATATATAATCTAAAGCATAATATGTATCTGTTACATATTAAAAATATAATATATAATACATATACAAAATATAATTTATGGATTATATAATAATTTTATATATCATAAATTAATATTATATTAAAGATACAAACATTAAATAAGGTACAGTCTAAAGCAGGAAAACAAAAATCTAACATCACTTTTACCATGCAAAAGGATTTCTATATAGAACCACAAGCAGGGTGAATTTTAATTTATCTATTTCAATTGAGAGATGAAAAAAAGATTTTTTTCCCTCTGAGCACTATGTGGCTACTTTTCCTTGGAGACTATTGTTAAGAATATAGCACAATTATCTATCATTCTTTCAATTGGCCTCTTGGGCAAACACTGCAGTGTTTTGCTTCACACTCTTTGTAGAACCGAAGCACCTAAGAAAAAAGAACAGTGGAATGAAAACCTTCCCTAAGTATTCTTCAAAGTGAGTGGAAATGATTCTGTGGGCTGCACATTTGCAATCGCCTTCCGTTACAACCTCTGGAGAGCTCTTCCCTATCACTTGAATTAGGACTTTGGGCAAAGAGCCTGCTCAGAGTGAGACTGTGATGATAGTTACTCTTGACCACGGTACAGTGCATTTTTGTCCCCAATGCCAGGCACTCCAGCAGTGTGAGCAGTCAGGGAGCACAGATAAAAATATAGACAATAAAACTGTGAGTGTTCCCTGAAGCAGATAAAAAGTACATGTGTTTTCTCCTTTTTAAGAACACAATATTAGAAAGAAGAGAAGACATCAGACCTCACAATATCTTTTTACATCCAAGATTTATCTGTAAATACCATATAGTTCTTGAACAAGGCAATTTCCTTGCTGCTTTGTTCTTACATTTACCACTAAAGATAATTTGGGGACACATTTGAGAGCATGGCTGTTTATTTCGATCAATTCCATAAGTGTATCTTGATTACAGAGGTGGAGAACTGTGGCAAAAGCATTAATTTGAGGACAGGCTTGGGTGCTTACCGTCACCATAGTGAACATACTGCCATTATCTTTATTTTTTCACAGCTACACCACTGAGGATGTGTATTAGAGGTTAAAGTTAAAAACTGGAAGGTTTTTTTTTTTCCCCTTTCAATTTTTGCTTTAATTTGCATGCCAATTTTCACAGCTTTTCGATCCAAAAGAAATTCTGTTTGGGGCAATCTAGGTCATTTATGAATTTAAAAGATTATATTTATATCCAGTATTTGTTAGAGTGTAAATTCAAATATATGTGCAGTAGGTATCAAAACATATCAAACATAAAGCACAGCATCTCTATGGCAACCCAGTCCACAGACACAGGTAACACCTTCTCCTTCTTAGGGATTCACACATCTAAAATATGTTCTCAAATAACAGTCTTCTACTATACCTTTGCAGACCGACTTGTTTCTCTCCAAATTCAATGATCTTTAACTTTAACTGTGTCTATATATGTTTTCAGGTTTTTTTTTTTCATGCCACTCCTGGAATTCTGAGCAGTTAACTTGTACAGTGAAGTTGTTAAATGTGTAGACACTAGGCAAGACTACCTGAGTAATTAAATCTGAATCCAGCATGTATTAACTGGGGGACTATCAGAAGACTCTTATTCTTTGACTCTTTTTTCCCCACCAATGATAAAGTAAAATGTAGAAAAGCATTTTTCAAGAGATAAGTGTCATATTTGCTTAATAATTTCATAAAGGAAAACATGGCCTATCATGTGTATTAACATGGATGAGAATCAATTATAAAAATTGTGCATGACAAAGGATAATCAGACTATAACCCACAGCTCCAGAGAAGCTAACTACCAAGGTGGACCCTAAGAGGGATGAATGGATCACGCTGGGAAGGGGAAATAGATGAGATCTCTGAAGTAAACTGGGCATGAGAGGGGCAATACAGGGGAGGGAAAGGGATGGTCAAGTTCAGAGAGGGATGGAGTGGGAGAGCAATGAAAGAGATACTATGATAGAGGGACACATCATGGGGATAGAGAAAAACCATGTGCTAGGGAAATTCCCAGGAATCCACAAAGATGGCCTCAGTTTAGACTGCTAGCAATAGTGAAGAGGGACCCTGAGCTGGCCTATCCTGGTAATCAGGTTGGTGAACACCCTAACTGTTATCATAGAGCCTTCATCCAGTAACTGATGGAAGCAGATGCAGAGCTCCACAGCCAAGCAACAAGTCAGGCTCCAGGAGTCCAGTCGAACAGAGGTAAAAGGGATTCTATAAACTATGAGCATCAAAGTCACCATGGGGAAATCTACAGAGACAACCGAACCGAGCTAGTGGGAACTCATGAAATTTAGACCAACAGCTGTGGAGCCTGCATGGGACTGGACTAGGCCCTCTGCATAAGGGAGATAGCTGTGTAGCTTGGTCTGTTTGAGGAGTCCCTGGCAGCAATATCAGGATTTAGCCCTGGTGCATGAGTTAGCTTTTTGGAGCACATTACCTATGGTGGGAGTCCTTGCTCAGCCTTGATGCAGGGGGGAGGGCCTTGGCTCTGCATCAACTGAAAGTACCAGGCTTTGCTGACTCCCTGTGGGAAGCCTTACCCTTTGGGAGGAGGGGATGGGTGGTGGGGCAGGATGAGGAAGGATGAAAGGAGGATCTGTGGTTGGTATGTAAAATGAATAAAAATGATTCTTAAAAATATTGTTCTTGTTTATTAAGATAAAATTTGTTATGAATGTATTTTTATCCTCTTCATTTTAATCATTTTCTCTATGCTTTGAGACACTATTCAGTCTATCATATTTTAAGATTATTTAGTCCAGACCCTATTGTTTTGAGAGTAACTAAATCAGTCACAATATTTAAGACATCTATTAGAGTGTGTGTGCTTAAAAGTTTCCCTCTTCCCTTGGCTGTGGTGATTTTACTCTAACACACACCAGCAAGAAAGGAACATGGCCAGACTGAGTCATGACCTCAGCACCACCTGCCCCGACAAAGGCTGCATCTTTCCTGCAGAGTTATGTAGGCACATGGCACAAGTTCAAGACCGCAGCAGAAACTGACCCTTTCTCCAGTTTCCCTCACCTCCATTTAGCCTCTGGAAAAGCAAAGCTCAGTAGTTGCTTGGGTAAAGAAGAATAAGTAGCAGAACAGAGGTGATTTGCAAAATATTACATTTGAAAAGTGACAGTCTCAGCACACGTGTGTTCACTTTGTTCTGGAGTAGGATATTCTCAGGAGCTCTATTTTTACCTGAAGTTCTGCACAGCCACTTACTCAAAGGAGTATTATCCTCCTTATTCTGTCCAGTCGAGCTGTCAAGATAGCCTCATCATAAAGTAATACTGAGAATGACTGTTTCCAAATCATAGCATGAAGTCTTCCTGGACAAGCGAGTTTCTTCAGAAACTTTTCCAAACGACAACACCGAAAAAATGAAATGAAAACTAATTCAGCTCAAATTTTCAAGCTGAATCATGCTAAAGAATTTGGAAGTTTAATGCTTATACACACTAACACAGGAGTAATCTGCTGTTCCTGATTAAATCCCACTTTGGATTTGCTTACTGAGAAAGCATGATTTAGGCTTAAAGGAACAGACGATGGAGGCTGAATGAAGTCCTAGTTGTGGGCTACAAACAAATGACACAAACTATTTTCTCCTTGGCCATCCCATATTAAATAAATCTGTTTTATTATCCCATTCGTAAAGGAGTTCCATTATTTAGAATGTATGTTCAAATATTGGCTTACTTGCCTGTGATCAGAAAAATAATTCAGTAAATAATAAATAAATAAATACGCAGTTGAAAGCATTAGCTTTTCAGCTAAGCAGTTGTATGAATTATTTAAAAAATCCTACAAGAAATGATTGGTAACAATCATTTAATATAACAAAGATTAGAACATTTGTAAAAAAAAATGAGTTTTTTTCTATCCATAGAAGTTTGGAGAAATGTTATGTGTTAATACAAAATATATGTATCAAATATTAATACACTTTAAAATCTATACTTAAATCATTATCTTCTACACTGAAATTAATTAGGTAATACCTGTAGGACTGAACATTCATTAGATAATCAATATTATGCCTTTCTTATGCACAAATAAAAAAATCATTCCCAAATAGTATTTAAAACTTTCATTATTTTTAAACCTGATTGTATTAGATTCTAATTCAGTAAGCTCTTCTCAAATTTTAAAATTGATTACTTACTCAGAACAGTAATAAACTTTTATTTCATACTCTACAACTAAATCATTTTTGAGACATGGACTGCAAAACTCTCTTAAATTTGACTTGAAAACCATTCATTCTGTTTGCTGTCTGCAATTTCTCCCAGCCAAACCCCTCTTTATTTATAAACCCCTGAAGTGATTTTCTTAGCCAGGATAAGTTAAGGTCAATCAATGGGTGCTTACTTAGATAAAAAGAGTACACTGTGGGAGTCTCCTACACAGCAGAGTTACTCCTGCAAACAGAGTGAGGTTGTGCATTCCAGAAAACTGAATGGTCAAGTCCTGGGAGTGTTTAAGACAAGGAAAGAATACATGTCTGAAATGCATGATGCATTGAGCTCAACTGAAATTTGATACAAAGTGTACATTAATAATACTTTTGAAATTGGATACAAGGTGAGCTTTAATAAAATTTTTATATGGGACACCGTTAAAGATGCTCCAGGTTTTATGCATGGGTTAAAATGTTTTTCTTTTTAATTTTTAATTAAATTACTTTCTCCAAATACATGAAATCTCATAAAGAAAAACAAACTCATTGTTCTGGTATGTTAATTGATACTAAGCACAGTACCTTACTAAAATATTTCGACTCTGGTACTTGTTAACATATATTCTAAACCTTATCAGGAAATGTTTGTCTCCATTTTACAAATGGGCTTTTGTTCTTTCTACATGCAGTGAGAGTCTATATGAATTGCAGAGGAGATGGTGCACTGTAAAGTAATTACGAAAAGTGTTTATGTTGTCTTATGTATCATACATGGTTGATGTAAATGAAGAAGAATTGAAATAGCCAGGACCACATCTATGTACTCTCTTCCTTTTGGAAGCAAAGTCAGGATGATTTCCAAAAATTTAGCAGAGAGTATCAGCCAGTCATGGACTTATAATAAAACTCTGCTACTTTGGGGGCAGTTTAAGAGATGGCTCAGTGGGTAAAACACTTGCATTGCAAACACCAAGATTTGAGCTTGAGATTAAGAACCCACATAAATATGCCAGGTACAATGGCTTACATTTGAAATCTGCACTCATGGGAAATAGAGACAAAAAGATCTGTTGTTCTGGCTTGACCTCAGTCTATTCTAATTGGTGAATTCGAGGCCAACCAGAAACCTTGTTTTAAAGGAAGGATATTATGTTCATGAGGATGTCACTTGATATTGCCTTATGTCTCCAAACATGGACACACATATAACATGTGCAAACACACACATGCATACACACATACATTTTAAGATAGTTGAACTAAAATCTGTTTTGTTTTGTTTGTTTGTTTGGGGGGATTGTTTGTTCATTTTTTTGTCCTTTCAAGACAGGGTTTCTCTGTGTAGCTTTGCACCTTTCCTGGAACTCACTCTGTAGCCGGGGCTGGCCTTGAAATCATAGAGATCCACCTGCCTCTGCCTCCCGAGTGCTGGGATTAGAGGCATGCACCACTGCTGCCTAGCTAAAATATGTTTTTAAACCCCAAAGATTACATAAAGAGCAGGGTCCATCTTCTATTCTGTTCTGTCTCTTTGATTTTATGATTAATACTCTAGTAGAATCTACCCAGGAGTTTCCAACTCTGCAATCACTCTCTCTGCCAGAGATCTTCCTAAGAAAATCTCCTGATTTTCTTTGGTGAAATTTGTTAGGGTTACTATTGCTATGATGAAACACTGTGGACAAAGCAACTTGGGGAGGAAAGAGTTTATTTAGCTTATGCTTTCATATCACTATTCATCATTGAAGGGTGTCAGGACATGAACTCAAACAGGGCAGGAACCTGGAGGAGGTAGGACCTGATACAGAGGGAAGCTGCTTAATAGTTTGCTCCAGCTGGGTTGCTCAGCCTGCTTTCTTATTGAATTCAGGACCATCATCCCAGGGATAGTACAACCCACAGTAAGCTGGGTCTTCCCACATCAAATCATTAATTAAGAAAATGCCCTACAGGTTTATCTACAGCCCCAACTTATGGAGGCAGTTTTCTTAATTGATGTTCACTCTTAGATGACTTCAGCTTATATCACATTGACATAAAATATAGAGCAAAGTAGCAAGTGAAACTGAGGACAGGATGCTCAATGCCCTATCTGTGTGATGATATGAATCCTGATATGAATCCAGGAAGAATGATTATGAAATCCTTTGCCACAACACTTTGTGAATCTCCTCTTGGGTTACAAATGGGAAGAGAATATATATTTGTAGCGGGAGTTTTCTCCAGTCCTGCCAGGCCCACGGTCAGGGTCAGGACAAATCTCTCACCCGCCAGTCCCACAGCCACTTAGACCCAACCAAGTAAACACACAGAGACATATTGCTACAAACTGTATGGCTGCAGTAGGCTTCTTGTTATCTAGTTCTTCTATCTTAAATTAACCCATTTCTATTAATCTTTAAGTTGCCACGTGGCTCGTGGCTTACCAGTATCTTAACATCTTCTCATGGTGGTGGCTGGCAGCATCTCTCTGCCTCAGCCTTCCACTTCCCAGAATTCTCTTCTCTGCTTGTCCCGCCTATACTTCCTGCCTGGCTACTGGCCAATCAGCATTTTATTTATACAAAGCAATATCCACAGCACTTCCCCTTTTCTTTTATTTCAAAAAGGAAGGTTTTAACTTTCACATAGTAAAAAATTTTCACATAAAAATTACATATAACAAAACAATTATCAAGTAAAAATTACAGTTACAATATTAAAGAAGATATCCTATCTGTCTTATATTTGTAAGTCTAAGGTTTTATATCTAACTTATCTTTTAGCATAACTGAGGAAATTATAACTCTAGTCTTCAACTACATCAAAGGTGGACTTCAAAAAGAGGAATTATATGAACAAGGGGGGGTCAAGATCATGATGGGGAAATCTATGGAGACAACTGAAGCAAGCTCATAGGAACTCAAGAACATTAGACCGACAGCAGTGAAACCTGCATGGAACTGGACTAGCCCCTCTGCATACAGGAGAGACAGTTGTGTAGCTGGGTTTGTTTGAGGGGCCCGTGGTGTTGTGATCAAGATCTATCCCAAGTGCATGAGCTGGCTTTCTGAATCCCATTACCTGTGGTTGGACACCTTGCTAACCCTTGATGCAGCAGGGAGGGGCTTGGTCCTGCTTCAACTGAATGTACCAGGCTTAGCTGTCCCCCTCCCACCATGGGAGAACATACTCTTTTGGAGGAGGGGATGAGGGGTGGGTCTGGGGGAGGGGAGGCAGTAGTGGGAGGAGGAATGAGAAGGGGACCTGTGGTTGGTATATAAAATGAATTTTTAAAAAATGTGTTTTTCAAGCCACTTCCCTTCTTTAATATTAGTTACTGAATACAGAAAGTTTGAGTGGTGGGCAACTTTTCTCACTTTAAATGTTTGGTCTCTATTGTTATTATCATAAAACATGCATATAATATTTCTTCTGATTTTTCTTAATTTTTTATTTAATTTCTGTTCGTTTCTTTGAGACAGGGTTACACTGTGTAGGTCTGGCTGTCCCAGAATTCACTATGTACACCAGCTTTGACCTTGAACTCAGAGATCTGCCTGCTTCTGCCTCCCAAGTGCTGGGATTAAAGGCGTGTGCCACCACTGCCCAAACCTTTCTATCTTTCTTATGTCAGAGTACTCTTATAGAAGAATATAAACTCCACTTTCTTTAAGAGAAATAATCTATATTTTTCAGACCTGGTTTATAGCATATTATCTGGGAGTTACATCATTTAGAAAACCGTCTGTTTTCAGAAATTTGTTTTCAAGATAATGTGTTGCTTAATGCTTAATAGTCTACCTTCTCTTGTTTTAGGGGCTAATATGGAATCTCTTAAAAAAAAGGTCACATGAGTTAGAAATAAAATATTATTAACAATTATACTAGTATTTGTAAACTGTTAACTGTTATTTCAAAAAAGTTTTACACCTAAGGTAATAATTTGCTATTCATATTCACTTAAATTCATTACTCTTGCTTTTACTCTTTCAATTATTTTTGATGATCTGCCGGGCGTTGGTGGCACACGCCTTTAATCCCAGCACTCGGGAGGCAGAGGCAGGCGGATCTCTGTGAGTTCGAGGCCAGCCTGGGCTACCAAGTGAGCTCCAGGAAAGGCGCAAAGCTACACAGAGAAACCCTGTCTCGAAAAAAAACAAAAAAACCAATTATTTTTGATGAATATTATACCTGAAAGAACAGAACTTATATACTATGGACTCTGCCTCTGAAGCATAAAGATATGCACACACAAACACACACAAATCCGTAAGTTAACCAGAAAAACTTGCATGCAGAGCTAAAATGGGTTTATTACTGACTGTGATCTGATTGTGCTGATTAAATGGGAGATGATTTCATGAAGAAGCCAAGGCTGGTTTGCCTGTACTTTGTAAGAGGAGCTCAATGTTGAGAAATTATTTGTGCAGTGTCCTGAATCATGCTGGCTATGAGTTGAGTCTTCATCCTTGGTTGAGGCCAATCAAATGACCAAGCGTCTCCTTCACCTAGGGAGCCGTGATATTTTCTGTTCATTTATTCCATAATTTCCAATACCATGCCACACCTAGACTTGTTACATTATATAAGACACTTTATTTATAATGTTAATTGCTGTATCAGTGCCCTTTAAATCTGTTCAGACTCATTTTGAATTTAGTCTTAAAGTCACATCAATTTTATGCTTCACACAGACATTCTGTTAACTCTTTTACCCCAGTGAACCATTTAATTCCCTGTTTCAATGCTATTGCATACATTTCTGAAAAGATTAAAATTCAGAAGCATGTTTATCATTTAGTGGAAATTACTTTTCCAAAGAATTTCCTTAAAATAGCTTTTGCAACATATTTTATGATTATATATGCATTTTGCTGTGATTGAAAGATTTTATAACCATCCACTAAATATTTCTGAGTGACTACTAGATTTGGTGCACAGTTCCTACTTTGGTCTGAGTCGTATCTGAAAGTTCTTTCCCAAAAGCCACACTTTTTTTTCTAATTTATTTCTATCAAACTCACAAAGACCATGAATTTAAAGTGTTTTTGGAAAGGAAATGATATCTTGGGGCAACTGGATTTGTAGTATTCCTCCTGAGTATAAAGGACATATGTAATGTTCTACAATGAAACAGTATCTTGTTTTCAGTTTTATGTTTAGGCATACTAAAAAATAGATTTTTCTATACTCTTTAATGACTCTCTCTTAAAGAAGTTCATGTCACTCAACGGCCACCACGAGAGTCTGTGCAATAGATATGATTAAGAAGTGAGAAAAAAGCTACTGTTTAGCACAGAATTTCAAGATCCATATGAGAAGACCAATACCTATCAATTATGGAGAACTAAAAGCAACAATAAATGCACTTTAATTTACATAATTTTCTGAATATTTCATACTCAAGTGTAGTCATGAAGACATACGAGGGTATTGTTCCAGTATAACGAGATCTGACATTTCATAAAAACTTGCAAAAGTGATTTGAAAACAAAACACTATGGAAACAAATGCCCACATGTACAATAGAGATTGGTGATTCAAAACAAATGTTTTGGTTCCACCCGCAGGCAAAGGGAAGTAATAGCTTTGCTCATTATAGCGTTTTCCTTTTCATCACCTGAAAGCCTGGTATCCAGGTGGAGCACAGAACTCTGCAGCAGGCACGTTCACTTTAACAATCACAGGCCATTTACAGTGCTGAGCAGATGTGTGTCCAACAATGATGGCTGAATTCATTGCCATATTTATCATTTCATTGAGTAAACATACTCAATTTTTTTTCTTTTTCTTTTGAAAATGTGTTGTTTTCTATAACAACAAACTACTCAGTAACACAGAGCTTTTTACTCAGGCCTAGTGGTAACAAGTCTGCTCTGAAATGTCTACTCATCCCCAACATTAGAAATAATATTTTAGAGTGAAAATAATCTACAAAACTACATAAAAAGGGGCTTTGTTCCTGTGGTAAAGTGCAGAAGTTTATAAACAAGCTTACTATTATCATAATTTTGCAAATAGTATTTAAATAACATGACACTAGTTATGTTATTTTAGCCAAAACAATTCTGCGACACAAACAAAGCAGATAGTGGAATCAAGGATCACAGTACTGAACTCACTATTATATTTTATTTTTCAAATGCAGCAGATAAGAACAATCACAAACACAAGCTTATGACAAGCATTTTCATAACCATTTTCATGCAAGAAATTAAAAAGAGCGTCATGGGGGCTTTGGAAATGCATAAGATACAGTTTCTTATTTTGATTGTCTATATCTTTATTACAAAATCATTTCACCATTTTCATTGATGCTCTAGTGGTCATCACATCTTTACTCTTAGTTTTTTATTTTTTTTATTTTTTTGGGGGGTTAGCAAGGAGTGGTGTTTAAGTATTTCTACATATTTTTACATATGTATAAACTTCATTGTCAAAATAAAAGAGAGTATCAGTTTCAGAGTGTGGAAAGAGAAGAAGTTGGAGCAAAGGGACTTGGAAGGTTCTGGAGTGAGGAAAGGGAAGGGAAAAGTGATGTAATTGAATTATCATTAAAATATTTATACTTTTTCTTTATTGAGAATTTTTTATTCATTTCACATATCAACCACAGATCCCCCTCTCTTTCCTTCTGCTCCCCACAAACCTTCCCTCACCAACCTACACTCCATCCCCTCCTCCGAAAAGATAAGGCCTCCCAAGGGGAGTCAGCAAAGCCTGGTACATTCAGTTGAGTCAGGTCCAAGCCCCTCCCTGCAGCATCAAGGCTGTGCAAGGTATCCCACCATAGGTAATGGACTCAAAAAAGCCAGCTCATGCGCCAGGGATAGATACTGATCCCATTGCCAGGGTTCCCTTAAACAGATCAAGCTATACAACTGTCTCACTTATGCAGAGGATATAATCTAGTCCCATGCAGGCTCCACAGTTATTGGTCTAATGTTCTTGAGTTCCCAGTAGCTTGGTTCAGTTGTCTCTGTAGATTTCCCCATCATGATCTTGATGCCCCTAGCTCAAAGAATCCCCTTTCCTTCTCTTTGACTGGATTCCTGGAGCTCGGCCTGGTGCTTAGCTGTGGAGCTCTGCATCTGCTTTCATCAGTTACTGGGTGAAGGCTCTATGATGAGACATAGGGTATTCACCAATTTGATTATTGGGATAAGTCAGCTCAGTCACACTCTCCATTATTTCTAGAAGTCTAAGATAGGGTCATCATTGCGGACTCCTGGGAATTTCGCTGGCACCAGTTTTCTCCCTTACCCCATAATGTCTCCCTCTATCAAGATATATTTCATTGCTCTTCCATTCAACCCTATTCCAGCTCAAGCATCCCATCCCCTTATATTCTCATCCCCCATCCCCTACTCTATTGCCTCCCTCACCCCCAGTTTACTCATGGAGATCTCCTCTATTTCCCCTTCCCAGGGGGATTCATGCATCCCTCTTACAGTTCTACTTGTTAGCTAGCTTCTCTGGCACCATTTGTCCTTTGCTTTACATCTAGTATACACTTATGAGTTAAGTACATACCATGTTTGTCTTTCTGAGTCTGGGTTATCTCATTCAAGTTGACATTTTCTAGTTCTGTCCATCTGCCTGCAAATTTCATAAGGTCATTGTTTTTTACAACTGTATAATACTCCATTGTGTGTGTGTACCACATTTTCTTTATCCATTCTTCAGTTGAGGGGCTTCTAGGCTGTTTCCAGGTTCTGGCTATTATGAATAATGCTGCTATGAACATAGTTGAGCAAGTGTCCATGCAGTATGATTGAGCATCTCTTGGGTATATGCCAAAGAGTGGTATCATTGGGTCTTGAGGTAGATTGATTCCCAATTTTCCGAGAAATCGCCATCCTGATTTCCACAGTGGCTGTATGAGTTTGTACTCTCTTCAACAGTGAAGGAGTGTTCCCTTTGCTCCACATCCTCTCCAACATAAGTTGTCATCAGTGTTTTTGATCTTAGCAATTCTGACAGGTGTAAGATGGTATCTCAGATTCACTTTCATTTGAATTTCCCTGCGGAATAAGGATGTTGAGCAATTCCTTAATTTTTTTTTTTTTTTGGCCATTTGAGATTCTTCTGTTGATAATTCTCTGTTTTGCTCTGTAGCCCATTTTTAGTTGGATTGTTTGGTATTTATTGACTAATTTCTTGAGTTCTTTATATATTTTGGAGATCAGCCCCCTCTCAGATGTGGGGTTGGTGAAGATCTTTTCCCATTCTCTAGGCTGTCATTTTGTCTTATTTACCATGTCTTTTGCCTTACAGAAGCTTCTCAGTTTCAGGAGGTCCCATTCATTAATTGTCGCTCTCAGTGTCTATTCTACTGGTGTTATATTTAGGAAGTGGTCTCCTGTGCCAATGTGTTCTAGGCTACTTCCTACTTTCTGTTCTATCAGGTTCAGTGTAGCTGGATTTATGCTGAGGTCTTTGATCCACTTGGACATGAATTTTGTGCATGGCAATAGATATGGATCTATTTGCAATCTTCTACATGGTGACAACCAGTATTAGTTGACAATAAGCACTATTTGTTGAAGATGCTTTCTTTTCTCCATTGTACAGTTTTGGCTTCTTTGTCAAGTATCAGGTGTTTTGAGGTGTACGGATTAATGTTAGAGACTTCAATTCAATTCCGTTGGTCCACTTGTTTGTTTTGATGCAAATACCAAGCTGTTTTTGAGGTCAGGGATGGTGATGCCTCCAGGAGTTGCTTTATTATAAATGATTGTTTTAGCTAAGTTGGATTTTTTGTTTTTCCATATGAAATTGAGTATTGTTCTTTTGAGATCTGTGAAGAATTGTGTTGGGATTTGGGTGGGGAGTGCATTGAATTTGTGGATTGCTTTTGGTAAGACCGCCATTTTTATTATGTTGGTTCTACCTGCCCATGAGCATGGGAAATCTTTCCATTTTCTGATATCTTCTTCAGTTTCTTTCTTCAATGACTTAACGTTCTTGTCATACAGGTCTTTTACTTGCTTAGTTAGAGTTACCCCAAGATATCTCATATTTTTTGTGGCTAATGTAAAAGGTGACGCTTCTCTGATTTCTTTCTTGGCCCATTTATCATTTGTGTATAGGAGAGCTACTGATTTTTCTTTCTTTCTTTTTTTTTTTTTTTTAGTTAATCTTGTATCCTACCACATTACTGAAGGTGTTTAATAGCTGTAGGAGTTTCCCAGTAGAATTTGGGGGGTCAGTTGTGTATACTATCATATCATCTGCAAATAGTGAAAGTTTGATTTCTTCCCTCCAATTTGTATCCCCTTTATCTCCTTTTGTTGTCTTATTGCTCTACCTAGAACTTCAAGTACTATATTGAAAAATATGGGGAGAGTCAGCAGACTTGGAATTGCTTTGATTTTCTGTTTTAGCTGTCAGCTTGCTGTAAATTGCCTTTATTGTGTTTAGGAATGTTTCTTGTATTCCTGATCCCTCCAGGACCTTTATCATGAAGGGATGTTGGGTTTTGTTGAAGGCTTTTTCAGCATCTAATGAGATGATCATCTGTTTTCTTTTTTCAGGTTGCTTATATGGTGTATTACATTGACAGATTTTTGTATGTTGAACTATCCTTTCCTCTCTGGGATGAAACCTACTTCATCATGTTGGATAAGCTTTTTGATGTGTTCTTAGATTCAGTTTGCCAGTATTTTATTGAGTATTTTTACATCAATGTTCATTAGGAAGATTGCTCTGTAATTCTCTTTCTTTGTTTCATCTTTGTGTGGTTTGGGTATCAGGATAACTGTAGCCTCATAGAAAGAGTTTGGCATTGTTCCTTCTGTTTCCATTGTGTGGAACAATTTGAAGAGTATTGGTATTAGCTCTTCTTTGAAATTCTGGCAGAATTCTGCACTGAAACCATCAGGTCCTGGGCTTTTATTTATTTCTTTTTGGTTGGGACACTTTAATGACTGTTTCTTGTAGTTGGAAGTTTTCCTGTGTCCTGCCTTGCCTGCAGTAGGGACAAATCTCTCACCCACAGGCCCACAGCCTTTTATAAAATAGTGATGCAGAGGCCTGTATTATTTATAACTACTTGGCCATCAGCTCAAGCTTATTATACTAACTAGCTCTTACACTTGAATTAACCCATAATTCTTATTTATGCTTAGCCACATGGTTTGATACCTTTTCTTAGATCTGCCTTGTCATCTTACTTACTCTGTGTCTGGCCAGCAACTCCTGACTCAGTCCCTCCTCTTCCCAGAATTCTCCTCATCTGCTTATCCTGTCTATAGCTTCTGCCTAGCTACTGGCCAATCAGCATTTTATTTATCAACCAATCAGAGCAACATATATTCACAGCATACAGAACAATATCCCATAACAGTTTCTATTTCCTTAGGGGTTATAGGTCTGTTTAAGTTATTTATCTGATCTTGATTTAATTTTGGTATGTGATACCTATCCATAAAATTGTCCATTTCCTTTAGTTTGCCAATTTTGTTGAGTACAGGTTTTTGAAGTATGATCAGATTCTCTGGATTTCCTTGTTGTCTGTTGTTAAGTCTCCCTTTTCATTTCAGATTTTTTTATTTGGATATTTATTCTCTTTCTGATCCATGGTTAGTTTGGATAAAGGTTTGCCTATATTGTTGATTTTCTCAAAGAATCAACTCTTTGTTTCATTGATTCTTTGTATGCTTCTATTTGTTTCTAATTTATTGATTTCAGCCCTCAATTTGATTATTTTCTAGCATCTATTCTTCCTGAGTGAGTTTGCTTTTTTTTGTTCTAGAGCTTTCACATGTGTGATTAAGTCATTTGTGAGAGATTTCTCCAACTTCTTTATGTAGGCATTTAATGCTATGAACTTTTTTCTTCACATAGCTTTCATAGTGTCCCACAAGCTTGGATATGTTGTCCATTCATTTTCATTGAATTCTAGGAAGTCTTTAATTTCCTTCTTTATTTCTTTCTTGACCCATTGATGATTCAATTGAGCATTATCCAGATTCCATGAGTGTATAGGCTTTCCGTAATTTATGTTGTTCTTTAATTCTAACTTTAAACAAATGGTGGTCTGATAAAACACAAGAGGTTATTCTCTTTGCTTTGTGATTGAGTATGTGGTCAATTTTAGAGAATGCTCCATTGGATGCTGAGAAAAAGGTATATTCTTTTGTGTTAGGGTAGAATGTTCTGTAGACTTGTATTAAGTCCAATTGAGTCATAATATTTGTTAGATTCTTTATTTCTCTGTTAAGTTTCTGTCTGGCAGATGTTTTCATTGGTAAAAGTGGGGTTTTAAAGTCTCCTTTCAGTGTGTGGGGTTTGATATGCAATTTAAGCTTTAGTAATGTTTCTTTTACATTTGTGTGTGCCCTTGTAATTGGGGTATAAATGTTCAGAATTGAGACTTCATCTTGATGGATTTTTTCCTGTGATGGATGTATAATGTCCTTCCTGATCTCTTTTGATTGATTTTATATTGAAGTCTATTTTGTTAGATATTAGGATAGCTACATCAGCTTGCTTCTTAAGTATATTTTATTGGAAAGTCTTTTCCCAACTTTTTACTCTGAGGTAGTATATGTCTTTGAAGTTGAGGTGTGTTTCTTATGTGCTGCAGAAGGGTAGACCTGGTTTTCATCTCCATTCTTTTATCCTGTGTCTTTTTATAGGCAAATTGAGTCCATTGATAGTAAGGGATATTGATGACCAGTGTTTTTAATTCCTGTTATATTTTGGTGATAGTATGTGTGTATTTCTCTTCTTTGGTATTTACTGCTTTGGAATTATCTATTGCCTGTGTTTTCGTGGGTGCATTTAACCTCCTTAGGTTAGAGTTTTCCTTCTAGTGCTTTCTATAGGGCTGGATTTGTGGATAGGTATTGTTTAAATCTGGTTTTGTCTTAGAATATGTTGTGTACTCTGTCTTTGTTGATTGAAAGTTTTGCTGGGTATAGTAGTCATGGTCCCTTAGTGTCTGCATAATGTTTGTCCAGGACCTTCTGACTTTCAGAGTCTCCATTGAGAAGTCAGGTGTTATCCTGATGGGTCTACCTTTATAAGTCTCTTGTCCGTTTTCCTCTGCAGATCTTAATGGTCTTTCTTTTTTCTCTATGTTTAGTGGTTTGATTACTATGTGGAGAGTGGACTTTTTTGTGGGGGGTCTAGTCTATTTAGTGATCTGTAAATTTCTTGTATCTTCATAGGCATTTATTTCTTTAGATTGGGAAAGTTTTCTATGATTTTGTTGAGTATATTTTCTGTGCCTTTGAGCTGATATTCTTCTCTTTCATCTATCCCTATTATTCTTAAGTTTGGCTTTTTCATGGTGTCCCAGATTTTCTGGATGTTTTTGTATTATGGCTTTTTTAGCCTTAGTGTTTTCTTTGACTGATGAATCTATTTCCTCTATCATATCCTCTATGCAGAGATTCTCTCTTCCATCTCTTGTATTCTGTTGGATATGCTTGCATATGTAGTTCCTATACTTTTCATTTCCAGCACTTTCTTGGTTTTTTGTCTTCTTCATTGCTTCAATTTCAATTTTCAGGTCTTGAACTGTTTCCTTCACCTATTTGGTTGCTTTTCCTTGGTTTTCTTTAAGGGATTTATAGATTTCTCCCAATTTTTTGCTTGTCTTTTCCTCAATTTCTTTAAGGGAATTTTATTTCCTCTCTAAAGTCTGCTATCATATTCATAAAGTTAATTTTAAGTTAGATTTCTTCTGCATTGTGATGTTCAGGTCTTGCTGTTGTAGAACCACTAGGTACTGGTGGTGCCGTATTGCTCTTTAGGTTGTTGTGTGCATTCTTGCCCTTGCATCTACCCATCTCTTCCTCCAACTGGTGCAAGAGGTGTCTGTGTCTACGGGAGCTGCTCTTGGTCCAATCTGTGCTTGCTGTGTTTGTGTTTCAGTGGGCCTCTTTTGGTCCAATCAACACTCTTGGTCCAATCAGAGCTCTTGGTTCAATCAGAGCTGGCAGATTCTGTGTCTCAGGTTGCACCTGGTGTTCTGGGGGGATGGGTGGGTTTGTGAAAGGGGGTGGGTTTTCTTGACCCATTGATGATTCAATTGAGCATTATCCAGATTCCATGAGTGTATAGGCTTTCCGTAATTTATGTTGTTCTTTAATTCTAACTTTAAACAAATGGTGGTTTGTTTGTAAACAGATGTTTGTAAACATCTGATGTTTGTTTGTGGGGAGGCCTGCCTACAAGTTTCTTCCCTGCTGGCCTGCAACTGGGGCAGCAATGGGGTGGTGGCAGCATGGGTGGTGCCCCAGGGCCTAGATCCTAGAGACAGGACTCTCCAGCTGGGAAAAGAGTTGCTAAAAAATGTATAGTTTAAGCCAGGTGGTGGTGACATATGCCTTTAATTCCAGCACTCGGGAGGCAGAGGCAGGCGGATCTCTGTGAGTTCGAGGCTAGCCTGTTCTACAAAGCCAGTTCCAGGAAAGGCGCAAAGCTACACAGAGAAACCCTGTCTCGAAAAAACCAAAAAACAATAATAATAATAATAATAATAATAACAATAATAATGTATAGTTTAAAATTCATTTGTGTATGCAGATTTTTCTGTCTGTCCCTCCTGCCAGCCCCCAAATCATGACATGGAGACTTCTTATTAATTATGAAAGCATGGTTGATATCTTAGGCTTCTGTCTAACTAGCTCTTATAATTTAAATGAATCCATTTCTAATAATTTACTTTCTGCCTTGTGGCTTTATTACCTTTATTCTGCCCATGCTGCTTTCCTTTTTCCTCTGTGTCTTGCTAGCAACTCCTTGTGACTTGGCCCTTCTTCATTTCAGTGGTCTCTCTGTCTCCCAAATCCTACCTAGCTATTGGCTGTTCAGCTTTTTATTAAACCAATCAGAGTAACAAATCTTTACATGGTACAAAAAAATTATTCCACAATATTTTTATTTATTTGTTTATTGAAAATAGGTTCCTCTCTCATGCAATATAGTCACACCATGGTTTTCCCTCCCTCCAAACCTTCCAGCTCTCCCTCTATCTTTGATTTCGCCTTCATTCACTCCACCCTTGTCTCCCATCAGAAGAGAGTAGGTTGCCAAGACACAACAACTAAACATGATACCCCTCCCCCAAAATTAAAATAAGACAAGGCAAAAGTCTTCACTGAAGCTGGACCAGGTAACTCATTAGAAGGAAAGAGTCCCAGAGCAGGCAAAGGAGTCAGAGAAAGACTTGCTCCCACAGATAGGAATCCCAGAAAATCACCAAGCTAATAGCCACAACTTATATGTAGAGGACTTGGCACAGACCCATGTAAATTCTGTACTTACCTTTTTGGTCTCTGTGAGTCCCCCTGCACCCTTCTTAGTTGATTCAGTGGGCTATGTACTCATGGTGACCTCCATCCCCTCTGATTCTGCCAATCTTTCCACCATCCCTCTTTACAGGATTCTCCAAGCACCATGGGGAGGGACCTGATGGAGACCTTCAATTGAGACTCTTTCAGAATAATGTCTGGCTGTGGTTCTCTGCACTTTCTCCCTTCTATTGTCATAGGAAACCTATCTAATGATGACTAGATAAGACATTGATGTATGAGTATAGCAGAATATCATTAGGATTCATTTCATTGACTTTTTTTTTTTTTTTAAGACCAGTCATGTTTGGTTCTAACCTAGGATTCTGGGCTATCTAGTCTCTGGTTCCTGACCATCCAAGTAATGTTGAGCATGGGTTTCCTCTCATGGAGTAGTTCTCAAGTTAAATCTAATATTGGTTGGTGATTTCCACAATTTCTGTGCCACCATTGTCCCAGCTTACCTTGCAGGCCTAACTAATTTTTGGTCAAAGGTTTTGTGATTGTGTTGGTTTCTATGGTCTCTTTGGCAGCCAGAGAGTACTAGAATGTGGGGTTGAAGGATCAGTGAAGACATCAGCTCAACTTTTCCACATTTAATGAGCTTGACAATGGGGCCCTAACTATAAGTTTATGAAGAGCAACCTTCTATCCTAGCATCAGCTTGAGTTGTTTAGGAATCTCCACAGGATAGCCTCTTTGAACAACTCAATTGAATAGAACCCAGTGCCACCACTGGAAACTTTGCCTGGATACAAGAGACTCCACATCCCCCATTGCTAGGAGTCCTCACTATGACCACCATCACAGAATCCAGGAGGTTTCCACTGCATTACATTTCCACACTGCCCCTCCTATGCCCCCAAATTCCAGTTATCTTTCTGTAACTCTATCATCTTCATATAGCTAGTTTTAAGGTCTTTTTATTGTGCTTTTGCTATGTTGGAATGCTCAGGGCCTGCTCTAGTAGGATAGCTATACTCTAGTGGAGACATATTGTCTGTTATTGATGTCAGCACAGACTACAGATTCGTCAAGGTTTACAATGACACCTTTCCATTACAAAATAAAACAGAGGGAGGTGTTGGGAGACCACATTGGTCAGAGGTTGCAGTCTACTGTAGCTTAGCAGCTTTTCCCAGTCTTGGCACAATATGGAGGACTCCCTCCCCTGCCCCAGTAGGGTGTTCTTGCTCTCTATTTGGCCTTATCTAGAAGAAGTCTCTAGGCCAGATGCCTTACTTATCTCAAGGATGACCCTTGACACAGTTCCTTGCAAATGCTGTCCCCCTACTGCCCACATGGCAACATGGTAATTAAGTAACATGCTCTAGCTATTTTTATAGGGCAGTGCTGCCATTAATCAAGCTATATGATAGGAGCAGGCCACTTAATGTGAATTAGGGTTTGCCCCAGCTACCACCCCAAACCTATATATTCCCTGTACTCTGGAATAAAGTTCAGCTGACTCACTGAAGCTGTCTCCCAGAGAGCTATCACTGCCTTGTTCACAGGCCTTGTAGAAAGCTTTCTGTCACTGCTTCTGCCCCTTTGTTCTCCTGGATTGGTGGCCAACAGACCCTGAGGAAAAAGGAGATGCCACAGAGATATATTGTCTGTTACTGATTGTGTTCTTATGCTGGAGTATAAAGGCATCTGAGCTTGGGATGATTATAGGCCTAGGTGCCGATTTCTGTGGTTTTGTTTGTTGTTGTTGGGTGGGTGTTCTGTTCCTTGGTGTGTTTCCTCTCTGAGTATTTAAAGAGTGTGATGACCAAATGTTGCCTGTTTTATTGACCTACTTCACTAGTGTGTTTACAGGAAATGGCTGCTGGTGTTGAAGGCTGGGATGCAGGGATGAGTTAGGGGAGGAAGGTCACGAGGAAATGGTCTATGGGATCCACAGGAGACCTGGGCAGTTGGGAAAGGAGGCTGTAGGTGGTGATCTGTTGCAGTGCTAGAGAGGAGACTGAGTGATTAAGTCTATGGGAACAGTGATAGTCAAGAAAGTCTGCAGGCAGCTCATCTGTTTTTCTGTCAGGCATGACCTGTGGTTGAGCAGAGGGCACTTGTTTTATTTGGGGACTGCGATACAGCAATGAATGTGGTACGGAGTTCAGGAGGGTGTGGTGTGTGGAATCCATAGGAGATGTGCATAGGGAGGGAAGGGAGGCTGCACCTGGTTCTTTGTTCCACCTCTAGGGATGAGCCTGAGGTGTTAAGTCTAGGAGAACAGAGAGAGTGGAGAAGGTCTGGGGGCAGACCACCTGGTCTTCTGGCCACATCTTCTCTCTTAATTCCTTTATAGAAAATCTATGGTCCTTTTATGTAAAGTTGGGTACCACTAAATATATTACTACTGATATAGACATGATAGGATAAAAGGGTAGATTATTAAATCTACTTTCAAAGAACAACTTGTTTAAAATGTTTTACATTGCTATAGATTTTAGTTTATTGATACAAGTTTAAACTTAATTTTGTTATGCTGTATATATATTTCTACTCTCGTTTGAGGTATTATGTTTATGTAGCTCATTTAGATTGTAATAGATAATTTAAAAATATAGATTAATAATTAGTCTTCTATGATAGTCAAATTTGTAGCCATGTTAGTTAAGTTTTCTAGGTATACATAGATATAATTCAATTAGGTAGGTAATCTTCAAACACTTCAAAGACCTACAGAATATGGCATTTAAAATATTTTAAAAATTTAGACTTTCTGGGCAGTGAGACATATCTGCTCCTGGCAGCACCAATTTACTTCAGAGAGGAGGATGGGCATCGAAGACACTCTATATGGAGTTTATCTTCTTCTTGACAAAATAGCCATTTGGGTAAGAAACTGTTCTTGCCTGGACTGCTTGATCGACTGGATATACAGGACCCATAGGAAGGTGACCACTGAACTTTGCTGGACAAAATGGTTCTTCAGGTTCTTACTTCACAGAGGAAACTTCCAGACATTCTACAGGACACAGAGAGAAGTGACTGAGCGACTCTAGGCTTGTGGACTGAAGACAGATGCCCCAACTTTACAAAAGAACTTTGGATGACTGTCCAGGTTGCCAGCTGTCTCTGTCTACTCTTGCAAGACTCCCAAAAGTTGCTTGCATCATTTTCCTGTTTCACAGGTAATATTATATCCTTCTAAGGACTTTGATGCAGTTGAAGACTAGATTATTATAATTTGCTCAGTTATGATAAAAGATAAGTTAGATATGAAATCTTAGACTCACAAATATAAGATAGATAGGATATCTTCTTTAATTTTGCCAAATACAAATAGACTAATTATTATAAATAGACTAGATATTGTAACTATAATTCTTGCTTGATAATTGTTTTGTTATATGTTATTTTACTATGTAAAAGTTAAAACCTTCCTTTAAAAAAAAAGAAAAGGGGAAGTGCTGTGGATATCGCTCTGTATAAATAAAATGCTGATTGGCCAGTAGCCAGGCAGGAAGTATAGGCGGGACAAGAAGAGAGGAGAATTCTGGGAAGTGGAAGGCTGAGGCAGAGAGATACTGCCAGCTGCTGCCATAACAAGCGAGATGTAAGGTACCGGTAAGCCACGAGTCACATGACAACTTATAGACTAATAGAAATGGGTTAATTTAAGATAGAAGAACTAGATAACAAAAAGCCTGCTGCAGCCATACAGTTTACAAGCAATGTAAGTCTCTGTGTTTTTACTCGGTTGGGTCTGAGCCACTGTGGGACTGGCGGGTGAGAGAGATTTGTCCTGACTGTGGTCCAGGCAGGACTGGAGAAAACTCTAGCTACAAAATACATAAAAATATATGCAATTTAATTATAATATATTTTTACTATATACATGTAGCAAACTGTTCCAATAATACCACATTTTTTTGTATTCAATATATTTTGGATTTTTGAAAGTTTCATATTCCTTACAGTTGTCTATTCTACAAGCATGCCTTTCTAAAGGTAAAATTTCATCATACTACATTCATACTGGTTAACAGCCAAAGCTCCCAAACCAGTCCTGACATTGTTGGAGATTATGTTCATTCTGTGATCTAGGTGTTACAGGTCTGTCTCCTCATTTATTAGGAATTAAAGATACTGTGTTAACTGATATAAAGAGCTTAGAAAACAGCATAGATCATAATCACTACAGAATCCATTCTCTTCCACTCGTTACCAGCATTATTTTCTAAGATCGCACTTTGTTTTTGTGTCTCAAAACTTCTCTGACCTTTTAAGTATCACCTCCACCTCACTGGGTGGAATTCCCTAGTCCTGACCAGCACATTAATTTCAATGTAAAGAAATCTCTTTTATTTTAGGAATATTATGTTTCACGCAGCAAACATTTCATTCTGTATAGTAGCTTAGTACAATGCCTACATTTGTTGGCATATCTTTTAAAGTTCAGATACATAAGAACAATAAAAACATTCTCCCACTTTTAGTGAAACACCTATAAAGCAACTGGTTTACATGATAAACATGGGCAGAAAATTTTTAAGTTGAGTCTTACAGAGTCTGACTTAGTATCCAAATGGAAAAAGATTATCTCTGAATTTTTTAAAATAATACCTGTCCTCCTGTTATTTTCCCATTCTCATAATTGAATCACTCTGTGATAAATATGACATATTCTGTGTGTGGATGTGCATACATGTAAGTGTACTAGGGATACAGCATTGGTGGTAGAGTCAGGTGCTACATATATGAAGCCTAAGCTTCTCTTTAATCATAAAATTCTCCTAAATTCTTCCCAAGCATTTGACAGTTTACACGTAGCTTCCATACTTGGTGTAAATTCAACATGCAGAGACTATCTGGGTTGTATCTACTTTTTATATGTTTTCTGTCTTTAGCCAGATCAATTCTTTGGTCATGAAATATTAAGTAAGCTGTAGCATGCATTCCCATTGGTCTAAATAATAAAAACCTGGAGTCAGATATCGGGGTAAAGGCTGAAGATCAGAGAAGTAAAGGAGCCATAGTCTTCTCTTATCTCCATGACTTCTCAGTCTCAAAAAGGGGCTAAGCTCTTGTCTCAACCCCACCTTATCACTTCCTATCTCTGCCCAGCCATACCACTTCCTGTCTGTCTGTACAGACTTCCAGACCTCTATGGTTAACTAATGGCTAGCTACACCCTCTAAACTTCAGGTAAGCTTTAGTCGTTAGAACACAAACAAAATATCACAACATAAATCTAAATTTCTTTTTTATTTAATAAATCTAAATTTTAAAGTTGTACCTTGGAGCCAACACATTTTCAGCCCTGAGTAAATTATTTAACATTGCTGAATTTACAGTTTTTAAATGATATATAATATATAAAAATAAATAACACTATATAAAATATAGAGCAATGTATATAATATAAAATATTTAGTATGTAATACAAGTGTATAAGCATTTGATTAAAAACTCAACTTGACATATATGCATAATTATATTTGATGTATACTTAAATCATTTTATTTATATTATATATACACATTTGTAATGCACACATTTATGCACACTGTATAGTTATGAGTGAAGTGTAGAAAGTAACTTATCATAGGAATGCCCTAAATTATCTTGGGTAAATAAAGGAGCAGCCAGAGGAATTCTATCTAAGATGGTAGATTAAAAATTGTCTCCATGTGACATAATGAAGACAGGAAAAAAATACCCTAAAGAGAAAGAGCACTGATTATAGACAGGGTGTTAGTGCAGCCAGTAGTGTGGAGAAAGAGAAGTAGTGTGGGGAAAGAGAAGGAGGTAGCTGAAGCTGAGTGGCTGTCTGATGGAGCATGGAACGAAGAAGACTTACTCGATCTATTAGAGGACTATCCACTGGAGCACTCCACACTTCCCAGCCTTAGGTCCAGTGAAAAGTTCTGGTGAGCCAGCTGGGGCCTCTTCCAAAAGGTCAGGGCAACAGTAAAGAGGAGCTCCATTTTGTACCAGAGGAAACTGCCTCATCCTCTGCATGACATGCTTCAACACGCCTGGTTTTTTCTTTGCTTTGTCTTCTAGTGGTGGGAATGGTGATATTATCTCTTCAAGTTAGATATCCATTCTCTGGGATATAAGGCTATTGGGATTATATTCATGGGATTATATATCACTTCCCAACATCTTAAAATTTTTTTCTGAATAATCAAAGGTCTAAATACTTGGGAGAAAAGTTTACCAAATTTTATCATATTCTTATTTAATTATTTTTTCTATTTATTGAAAACAGAATCTTTTCTCATACAATATACCTCAATTACAGTTTCCCAGCTCTCTATTACCCCTAGTATCTTCCCACCACTCCACCCTCTTTCCCCCTGGATCCACTCCTTTTTTGTCTCATTTGGAAAGAGCAGGCTTTCTAGAAGATAACAACTAATCATGACAAAATAAAATATAGTAAGATAAAACAAATACTATTATATCAATGGTAGACAAGGCAGCCCAACAGAGTGAAAAAAGCCCCAAGAGTAGTCACAAGAATCAGAAACTCACTAGTTCATACACTCACGAGTCCCTTCAAAACATTAATCTGAAAACTATAATATATATACAGAAGACCTGATGTAGACTCTGTTCTTGCTGCTTCCATCTCTATGAGTTTATGTGAGCCTTGATTAGTTGATTCAGAGGGCCGTGTTCACGTGGTATCCTCATCCCCTCTGGATCTTACACTCTTTCTGCCTCCTCTTCTGCAGGGTACCATGAGCTTTGATTGGAGGGATTTTATGGACACATCCCATTTAGAAGTTTTATGTTCCAAAGTTTCTGTCTCTGGCTTGTTTGGATAATCCCACAATTTCTGTATTACCATTGCAGTAGCATATCTTGTATATAGAACATATTCTTAATATTTTCTATAATTTTGGCCTTACCTCAAAGTTGTACATTATGTTTTTCCTTTCTATATTTTACATTTAAATTTTGAATTTATTTTCTTCAAGTCTTTAGCTTATAGAGTAATCATAATTGTTTAACCCTTTTTATACTACCCAATATAATTGGATAATGTCAATAATTTCAATGAAACTACCACTGTAGGTATATTCAACAAATAGGAATTTTTGTGCTTTTGTTTGCCTTTATTTCAATTAATTTGGTTCCTTTCCAATTTTTTACTTGACATATGCAGATATCAATTACTCACCAAAATTTAGGTTGCCTTTCAATTGAATTTTATTATGCCCAGTAAATGTACCATACATGCTTTGTTGTTTCTAATGTTGTGAGGTTGGGCATGTGAGCTATTTGAACTTTCCTTCCCATTGTTTATTGTGGCCCTGTGTACTGTAACAGAAATAAGCTGACCCAAGGTGCTCCACAGTGAGTGCAAAACTCACCTTATATTCATCCCGTCATATGACCAATTCTTGAGTATTTTACTATAAACACACATTATAAGCAAGTTTAATAATGTATACATTTTGCTTAAACTGCTACTCTTCTATTGAATGTTTTGCATAGGATTTTTCATTATATTTAAAAATACATTCAACCATTTCCTTTTATCTTCTACTGTGTCCAGTATATGTTGTGTTATCATGACATACTTTTTGTGTTTCATGTGCTTTAACATTTCTTTCATTTTTAACAGAAAAATGTGATGTTTCTATGTGATTTACTAGAAGTTTCTGACTTTTGAGTTCATTCCATATCTTGAGTCAGTAAATTAAAATTCTTCATCAAGTTTAGAAAGCATTTTGTTCATTTTCAACCATATTTTTTGTAGCATTACTACTCTCTCCTCAGGAAGATTTTAATTATGCATACTTCCAACTGTTTAATAGTGTCCTTCTAGTCCCTCAATTAATTTCATTTTGTACTTAATAGTTTCTGTTTCTTGAAAGTGAATTAACTCTGCTAGTCTTTGTAAGTTCACTGATCTACCATACCTATTCTAATTTTAAATTTATCTAGTGAATATTTCTTGTCAATTAAGAAAAAATTTTACTGGGGTATTTTTGTTAGTTATACATATTTGATAAATTGACATATTTTCTAATTGATTTCATATCTCATTGAATTTTCAACATATTTACTTCTTTATATATTTTGCTGGTTGCTGGGAAATTTGCTAATTTTAAATTTTGCTCCCCTCAGAGACAGTTTGTTTTCTTTTTGTTCACCTTGTGCACATGTCACGTAGTTTATTTTATTTAATTATTGGTGATGTAGGAATTTTGGCAGCATGCTTCACATTGTAAATTTCTGTTGTAAATATCAGAATTATTCTATTTTTTAAATGTATTGAATCCACTTCTACAGAGGTAATTATTATTGGTTAATCATTTTAATCTTATTTGGGTTTTTTTTTTTTCACAGAGAGGATGGAGCTGCTGAAACCATAAAGTGGTTATTAAATTCCTCTGACTTTATAGGATCCCCTTTTCATATCTGCCTTTTCTCTGAATCTTATTTTATGTAGTTATGTATTTTCTTAATTATTAATTTTTCACTGCTATTTTAAGGCAAACCTTACTGTAAGAAGTGACCTTCCTTCTAATACATAATGTTCTTGCTATCTTAGCTGAAAGCCTATGACATCAGTTTCTACACTCACTGGGTCAGAATTCTCAGATCTTTCACATGGCCCAAACATTTCTCTTCCCTTTTCAACAAACACTATTTTAGTTTCTATTGGAACATGTGCAGACCAGATTTCAGTTAAAGGCTCAGAACTAAATTCATCACAGTCTAATTGTTTCTTCACTCCCTCTGTCTGGGCGTTGACATCATAGATCTTCTATGCCAGCACTTCAGGTGCTTTATGATCTATTTTTCCTCCCTCAGCTCAGAGGAGTGATAATGCTTGTCTTGTCTTCAGTCAGCCTGTCTAAAACAAACAGAGAACTTTGTGCCAAAGTGCCAGAGGTGTTGGGATTGCACAGTTCACACCAGGAATTTGCCTTTTCCTGGATTGCTGAGGGATTAATGCCTACATATTGTTATGGGTTTTGTCAGGGTTTATTTGATTTAATGTGGTTTAAGTTTTGATGGTAAGACTAGTCTCATATCATATACATTTTATTTGATATATGGAGATTTGTTTGTGTATCATTTATTTTATAATTCTTTTTTTTTCATTTCACCACATCACAATGTAACAATTAAGTTCTCTATGCATTTGTAAAATGGTTATATTTTTTTACAGTTGGTTGGAACCCACTTTTCAGTACAATTTATTTCAATTTGACTTGGAAAGTTTAGTAATTAAGTTACCTCTAGGAATTTTTTTTGTATGTACTATATTATAGTTATTTCTTTGAATCATTATTGAATTTACAACAATGTCCATAAAAGAATATGGAGACATTACATATATATATATATATATATATATATATATATATATATATATATATAATGGCTATTTACATCATTATTCTTATTTATGGTTTATAAAAATGAATACTATGTATGTATTTATTAATAATTATGTGTTTAATCTCCAATATTGCAACTTAATCGAATTTGTAAACAACTTTGTTGTGGGATAATGGTCTTGTACACTGGTTTAATAAAATGCTGATTGTCCAGTAGCCAGGCAGGAGGTATAAGCAGGGCAAGCAGACTAAGAGAATGTGGGAAGAGGAAGGGCAGGGTGAGGAGTTGCCAGCCAGACACAAAGAAAGCAAGATGACAAGGCAGAACTAAGAAAAGGTACTAAGCCATGTGAATAAACATAGATAAGAATTATGGGTTAATTTAGGTGTAAGAGCTAGTCAATAAGTAGCCTGAGTGCTGGCTGTCCTCATAGCACCTTCATCCAGTAGCTAATGAAGGCAACTATAATTGGTAGTTATAATTAATATAAGCCTCTGAGTGATTATTTTATAAGTGGCTAAGGGACCACAGGGCAGGACAACACCAGAGAAAACTTCTGGCTACACAACTTCATAGTTTTCTCCTGTTGACTTTAATAAAGTATGAGTCACAATCTACCTCAAGACTCAATGATACCACTCTTGGGCATATACCCAAGGAATGCTCAATCATACCACAAGGATAGTTGCTCAATTATATTCATAGCAGCATTATTCATGATATCCAGAAACTGGAAGCAACCTAGATGCCCCTCAGCTGAAGAATGGATTAAGAAAATGTGGTGCATATACACAGTGGAGTACTACTCAGCACTAAAAAACAATGACATCATGAAATTTGCAGACAAATGGATGGAACTAGAAAATATCATCCTGAGTGAGGTAACCCAGACTCAGAAAGACAAACATGGTATGTATTCACTCATAAGTGGATACTAGATGTAAAGCAAAGGATAGTCAGACTACAACCCACAGCTCCAGAGATGCTAGGTAACAAGGAGGACTCTAAGAGGGATGCATGAATCACCCTGGGAAGAGGAAATAGAGATCTCCATGAGTAAACTGAGGGTGAGGGAGGCAATAGAGAGTAGTGTATGGTAGATGAGACTATAAGGGAATGGGATGGTTGAGCTGGAATAGGGACAGAGTGGGAGAGCAAGGAAAGGGATACCATGATAGAGGGAGACATAGGGATAGGGAGAAACCTGGTGTGAGGGAAATTCTCAGGAATTCACAAGGATGACTCCAGCTTAGACTATTGGCAATGGTGGAGAGGGTGCCCGAGCTGGCTTACCATGGGGATCAGATTGGTGAGTACCCTGGCTGTCCTCATAGCACCTTCATCCAGTAGCTAATGAAGGCAAGTACAGAGATCCACAGCTAAGCACTGGGCTGAGCTCCTGGCGTCCAGTCGAAGAGAGGGAGGAGGTATTCTATGAGCAAGGGGCATCAAGGTTATGATGTGAAAACCTATGGAGACAGTCAGACAGGGCTAGTGGAAACTCACGAACTTTAGACCAACAGCTGTGGGGCCTCCATGGGACTGGACTAGGTAATCTGCATGGGTGAGACAGTTACGTAGATTGATCTGCTTGGGGCCCCCCATGGTAGTGGGATCAGGATTCATTCTTGATGTATGAGCTGGCTTTTTGGAGCCCATTATCTATGGTGGGATGGCTTGCACAGCCTTGATGCAGGGACAGGGGCGTGGACCTGCTTTAGCTGAGTGTATGGGGCTCTGCCGACTCCCCATGGGAGACCTTGCTTTTTCAGAGGAGAGAATAGGAGGTGGGTGGCTATGTGGAAGTCGATATGTGTTTTTAGCTTTAGTTGTGTGTCTTTTATGAACTAGGGTGCTTTCCTGTTTGGAGGATAGATGTTAAGAATTGCAATGCCCTCCTACTGGATCTTTCTTTGATGAATATGTTGTGTCCTTCCCTATATCTTACGATTAGTTTTGGTTTGGAGTCTATTTTGTCAGGTATTAAAATGATTACATTAGTTTGTTATATATGTATATATATATATATATATATATATATATATATCCATTTAGTTGGATTATTTTTTCAACATTTTACCCAAGGTGTTGTCTATCCTTGGTGTTATGTTGTCGTTTTGGTTGCAACAGAGGATGTATCCTGTTTTCTCATCCATTTTATTAGTCTGTGTCTTTTTTATTGTGAGTTGGAACCATTGTTGTTGACAGTTTTTCAATGAGCAGTGTTTGTTAATGCATGTTATTATTTGTTTTTCTTTTTTGTGCTCTTTTGATTTGCTAGTCTGGTGTTATTTGTTCCCCATTGTTTGGGGTGTAAGTAACTTCTTCAGGTGGAGTTTCCCTTTTATTGAATATGTAGGTCTAATTTTGTAGGTAGATAATGCTTAAATTTGGTTTTAATATTGAATGTCTTTTTTTTCTCCATCTACTGTAATTGAAAGTTTTATTGGGTATAGTTGTCTGTGCTGGCATCTTTGGTCTCTTAGATTTTGTAGAACATCTGTCTAGGCCATTCTGGCTTTTATACTCTCCACTGAGAAGACAGGTCTTATCCTAATAGATATGCCTTTATATGTTACTTTATCCTTTCCCATTTTAGCTTTTAATATTCTTTCTTTGTTCTGCACATTTAGTGTTTAGATTATTATGTGTCAAGGGGAATTTATTATCTGGTCCAGTCTATTTGCTCTTCTCTGCTCTTCACACCTCTTTGATAGGTATCACCTGCTTTAGGTCATGAAAATTTTTATATAGTTTTATTGAGAATGCTTTCTGTGCCTTTTACCTAGGTTTCTTCTCCTTTTATTCTTACTATTCTTTTCCTAATGTCCCATATTTCCTGAATGTTTTGTTCTAGGAGATTTAACATTTTCATTGATTGAGTTATCTATGTCTTCTATTTTGTCCCAAATATCTGACATCCTCTCTTCCATTTTTGTATACTCTAAGTGAGACTTGGCCCTGAGATTCCTGTTTGTGTTCCTAAATCTTTCATTTCTAGATATCCCTCAGTTTGGGTTTTCTTTATTGATTCTGTTTCCACGTTGAGATTTTGAAGTGTTGATTCATTTCATTCTACAACTTGTTTGTATTTTCATAGGTTGCTGTAAGTAACTCACTCATTTTCTTTTAGGGATCACTATTATAGTCATAAAAAGTTATTTGAAGGCCCCTGTCATTTCATCTATGCTGCATTTCTCATGTCCTACTGTAATAGGGTTTCTAGTGGAGACACATTGTCCTGGTGTTATAGATTGTATTTTTCCTCTAGCATCTAGTCATTTAGGTTTAGGATGATTGTAATTCTAAGTGCTAATAGCTGGTCTATGTTTGCTGGGTAGGTGTTTTGCACCTTGCTTCTGTACCTTCTCTAGACTTTTCAAGAGTGTGGTGTTTATGTGTTGGCTAGTAGGAAATTCTTTTAGCATGCAGTTATTTGGGGATTCTGGATAGAAATTGTTTCTACTTACAGGAAGCTGACACTTTGAAATAGAGAGGGAAGGAGAAAAGCCAGTTTTTCCACAAATATATGCTTAGTCCTCTTGGAATTGGGACAGAAAGTGAAGAGAGACACAACAGGTAGCCTGCTACAGACCTAGGCATGAGACTTATGATTGGAAATGGAGGAGAGGAGGGAGAAGTGAAGAGCTGCAGTTGGCTCAGCTTCTCTGACTGGACAATGTATCATATTCTTAAAAATCATTTTAATATTATCTTTTTGTCCTAAATATGTAAATATCTTGAAATGACCAATGAAGCATTTTTTAATTGTGTGAAAAGTTGAAAAGTTGGTGTCACCCTCAATACTCACATTAATAATGCAGTAACTAGGTGTAATAAAATATTTATAAACACTCTACCATAACCCTAGGCTTCTTCTTCTTTAAAAAATATTACTTTAGCTAACAAATAGTTTTCAGTACATTTGACAGTATGATCAAATTATTTTACAGTATGGATTTTTTCCTTTATTATGAGGGTTTATGTTGTAGCCATAAGGCCTATATTGGTTACACACACACACACACACACACACACACACACACACACACACTCACACACACACTCACAAAACATATACTGCAATGTATAATATGTGAGGTGTGTGTGCGTGCGTGCGTGTGTGTGTGGGGGGGGGGGTGTACAGACAAGACTGCCTATATACTGACACAAAAATACTGATGTTTTTTCAGTCTCCTATAATTTTCATCAGTTTTCAGATAAGGAAATAATGATGAACACTAGCAATGACATACTGATCTGATAATTTTCTTTTTGTCATAAATGTTTGTGTTTCATAAAGTGTAAGTTGACAATACACTGTGAATTATCACTGAGTTCTGTAGCTAGAGTTTTCCTGCCTGGCCAACAGTCAGGACAAATCTGTCACCCACCAGTCCCACAGCCACTCAGACCCAACCAAGTAAACACAGAGACTTATATTGCTTACAAACTGTATGGCTTTGGCAGGCTTCTTGCTAACTGTTCTTATATCTTAAATTAATCCATTTCTATATATCTCTACCTTGCCACATGGCTCGTGGCTTACTGGCGTCTTCACATGCTGCTTGTCATGGCAGCGACTGGCAGTGTCTCCTCCCACCTTCCTGTTCTCTCAATTCTCCTCTCTGTTAGTCCCACAGCAGAGTTCTTTGGTATGATCATGCACATAGTATTGAAATATTATAATGGAAAGCACAGAGAAAGAGAAAATTTAATCCACCTGTTCCTTCTTCTTGTATGTTTTTGAAACACATCCATCATTTGCAGTTACAATAGTTTATTTTAATTTTATAAAACATTTCTCTATTTCCTCTGGTTTTATTATTGAGCTATCAGAGAAAAACTTAGTAACATACAGCAGTCATTTGTTTCCTCCTTCATTCAATAGTAATATTATAGAAAACAAGTTCAGCAAATGTTTTTTATTGTAGCTTGAATGTTAAAATGATCCTTCAAACTTATACACTTTACACCTCTTTAGTGAGTTTATTTTCTAAGTTTGTTAACAACAAAAAGTATAACTATAACTATCTAATCTTCAACTCCCTCAGAGACCTGAGAAGGAAATAACATTTACTGAGTAAGCAGGAAGTGAAAACAAGTGACATCCAAAAAATGTGAGAAATGACAGAAACAGCTGGCTGCGTGAACAATCACCTAAGGTTCCTCTGCAATGTTGGGGCATCCACCTTTGGTCTATAGGCTTAGCATATCTGACAGACTCATCTGTGAAGCAGGATATTCTGAAGTGTTGTCCTACTTTGTCTTAGCAAAGTTTGGCAGTCCTTTCTTTTGTATCCTGCTTGTCGCCTTTGGACAGCATATTGTCAGCAGTGGAGGCAAGGGCATTTTCTTGCCCACTGGTAACCTTTGCCACAAAGAAAGTAAACTCCATATGGAGATTTTTCAATGCCCATCATCTTCTCTGAAGTAGATTGGTGCTGCCAAGAGAAGACATGTCTCAAAGTCATTAAAAAAATAAGAATCTATGTTATTAAAGAATCTTAAATATCATATACTGTAGATCTCTGAAGTGTTTAAAGATGACTTGCCTATCTAAAATATATCTGTTTGACCTTGAATACATATCTAATATGAGTTATAAATTTGATTGTAATGATTAACTACTAACTTGCATTACTTTATATCCTAATTAGTTGGTAATGATAACTTTTGAGAACTAGTAATTTGCATTACATTGTTAAATGAGCTGTATAGGCGCAATATCTTGAACAAGATTAGAAGTGTATGTACAGTATGTTCTAACAAAATTAATCTCAAATTTGTGTTAGTATACAAAATTTGTATAAAACAAAAATCCAATCCAATGTAAAATATTTAAAACTAGTAGTTGCTTTTTAAAAGTAGATTTAATAATCTACCTTTTTATCTTATCATGTTTATGTGTTTATAGTAACTCTTTGTATCTGCCCTGTACAATTCTGCTTTACTATAGGCAGCATCCATGGCTCTGACAAGAATCTCATTTTGACATCTTCAAGGTATCCATATGCTGTGGATATCGCTCTGTATAAAAAAAACACTGATTGGCCAGTAGCCAGACAGGAAGTATAGGCGGGACTAACAGAGAGGAGAATTGAGGGAACAGGAAGGCAGGAGGAGGGACCTGCCAGCAGCTGCCATGACAAGCAAGATGTAAGGTACAGGTAAGCCACAAGCCATGTGGCAACTTACAGATTAATAGAAATGGGTTAATTTAAAATATAAGAACAGTTAGCAAGAAGCCTGCTATGGCCATACAGTTTGTAAGCAGTATAAGCGTCTCTGTGTTTATTTTATAAGTGGGCTGTCATACTGCCAGGGCTTGGCAGAATCCGGAGCGAAAACTCCAGCCACATCCGTAGATAAAATCCATGTGATTCAGTGTAAAGTGTCTAAAATAGGACTTCTGAAAAGTTCTTAATGTTTCTAGCAGGTTAATCATTATAACACCTTGAAGTTGATTTGCATTTAAAAAAATTCTGCTGGGACATGCCTACTTGCTGGTGATCATTTTCAAGCATCTTCTATTCAAGGAAAATGTACAGGGTTTAGTTGCTTATTTGTTACCTTGATTTGAGACTGGGAAGTGGAGTGAGTACACATGTAATACTGCTCTTCGGCAGACGGAATGTGCACACACTCCACACAAAACAAAGCCTCCCTGTTCCTTGACTTTTTGGCTACACTCAAATTTGTTGAAGCCAAAGACTATTCATGGGGTTGCCTTTTGATTATCTATGTGTCTCTCCTACCCTTTCTCCCCAGATGCCAGCTGTCTTGGCCTCTGGCAATCAGGATTTTCTCGTCCCTAAAGCTGTTCATGTAGCTACTAGGATCCTCTTAGCTGTCTCTGATGCTAATCCCTACTGGCCCAAGATCTTAGTACATTTTGCTTTTTACAGACATTTTCAATTTGAAACTCTTTTTTTTTCTTTTCTTTTCTTTTCTTTTTTTCTTTGTTTTTGGTGGGGTTTTCAAGATAGAGTTTCTCTGTGTAGCTCTGGCTAACCTGGAACTCACTCTGTAGACCAGGCTGGCCTAGAACTCAGAGATCCACCTGCCTCTGACTCCCAAGTTCTGGGATTAAAGATGTGTGCCATCACCACCCTGATGCAATTCTTTTTTATCCCCATTTCTCCTTATAAAAGCATTGTTTATGAGGAAAACATGACAACACTTTCCATTAGGTTGTAGACTACATTTTTTTTTATTTCACTAAGACTGCCAGATGATATTGTGAAAATATAGTGATATATACAGATAGAAGTCATTTGTATTTTATGTATCTATTTAGAAGTCTTTGGGAATTCATGAAAGAAATGAATTTATTTATATTTAAGCTTAACTTGAGCATGTTACTTATGAAAAATCATTTAAAATATATTCTTATTTGAAGTCGTTTCCACCTATCTCCTAACCCTGTTCAGTCAGAAACTTCCTTCTTGCCCTTTTGCAGGGCACTCTTGAAAGTCTGCCCTTGATCATTTAAACCATTTCCTCCTGTCTTCTGGGTTTCTTTTTCACAAGAATGGTTCATCAAAACAGTGAAATACCTAATAATAACTGAAAGAAGCTGGTGCTTATATCTCTCCCTATCATTTCAAAGGCTAGCGTACACTCTACTTAACAATAAACTAGTCATGTGTATTCAAGTGTTTATAGCTGTTTATAGCTGATACAGTAGTACTACAAACAAAGCAGAATATCACTGTGTCTTGTGAAAAAAGCAAACAAATGAATCTGTGTCACTCACTGGTGGTCTTCCTCTCTTACAGAGCCTCACTTATACTTTAGTCACAGATAATCTCCAAAGTGGTTCAGTGGGCATTCTTGGGGGACTTACTCCTGTTTTGTGGACTAATTGGACACCTACTCACTAATTTTTTTCTAAGGATTCACTCATCAAGCCACAGTTTTCTTCATTTCAAGTTTCTTTCAGTTTGCTGTCAACATCACTGCAACGAGAAGAGCATAAGCCAGTAAAGTCTTATTTATGGTGCCATGTAAGTAAAAGAGAGTCAGTGTAAGAAAATGAGGAATTTACTCAATTTATCTTCACTCTTAGAAAGCCAAATGGCTTATCTTGCCCAGGGCAACTTGGTCATATAACTGTTAAATAAAAATGATGGCACATTTAAACTTGTACATAAATATTGCTGTATAAATTTCTCAGCATTTTGATTCATTTACTTTAACTCTAAAAGATATTTTTCTGTTCACTTCAATGACAGCAGTTTTATTAGAAATCTGCCCCACTAACACCAATACCAGCTCTAATCCCTCAACATTTTCTTGGTCCCATGGGGCTGTGCAAGTAGGAACATAAGTACCTGGAATAAAACCATGATACCTGTCCTAGTATCAACAGGAACAAGGCCTTCCACTTAGAGCAATGGTAAAAGCAATGCCTGAAGACCTCACTCTTAGAGCAATGATAAACTCAGTACCTGGTTCTCAATACCTACCCCACACCAAGAACCAGAAAATTGAACTATAATGTTAAAACATTCAATGTTTAACATTGTTTAATGTTTTCACGTCCAATTCTTCATCCATTCTCCTTCCAAAGAATGCATGGTCTAGCATCTCAAGAAACAGGGATAAAATATACTAAATAGCTCTTGCCTCCTCAGGCAGTTAATTTTGACCCAGTACTACCACAAACTTATTTTAAAATGAGAAGTAGGAAACTATGATCTTTAAAAAAGAGTTCCTCAAATCTAATATGGAATGTTAATTCATATTGATTTTATGCTCAGAAGACAGGCAAAATATGAGAAGCACATGGTGGGATTTAGGGAAACATAGAACTCATTATTGAAGAAGAGTGTGGCTGTTTTTATACCTTTTTTTTCTTTTCCCTGAAGTGGTAAACATGGTTATTTATATTTGAGAGTTTCTACACCTAGAAGATAGTGCATCGCAATGAATTAACAGAAAAAGATTACAGTTAATTTCATAAAACATACCAAAATGGATTAATAATTAAATGGAGAAAGGAAGCATGATGCTAAGACCACTAGTAACAAAATTGTGAGGCAATGTCACACTAAGAAAAGATGATGCCTAAGGAACTAAATCTTATGCACAGAGGAAGGAAGGTCATAAGCACAGATACCTGAAAGATTGAAAAAAACATACTTTAAGACTTCCTATGAGAAAAATAATTAGAAATACTGAACAAGATATTGGAACCCAATTATTGATCAGTTTCAACCTAACCCCTACGATTTGAGCCAAGATGAAAGAAAATTGTCTCTACTATGGGTTCCTGGCATCATGCTCTAGTTTACATCACTGTTGCTCAAATGAACATCTTGACCAAAAGCAACATGGGAAAAAGAAATGGATAATTTCAGCTTGTGGGTTATAGCTAATCAAGAAGAGAAGGGAATCAAGAAGGAACCCGGAGGCAGGAAGTGAAGCAGACTTCCTGGAGCGAAACTTTTTATTGACTTGCTCAGCATTGCTTTCTTATACAACCCAGAACCATGTTTTCAGGAGTATGCCCTCCTACATCAATCATGAGTCAAGAAAATGCCCATAGCCAATCTGATGAATGCAATTCCTCAATTGATGGAGCTCAGGTCTCTCTTGTAAGGTGGCTCTAGTCTCTGTCAAGTTGACAAACTAAACTCCTTTTCTTAGAGCATTTATTTTACATTTAGTTGTTATTTCTTTCTCTCATTTGTTGTGGATAATTCTGCTACAGGGCTGTGAGAAATGTGCACATTATCCCTTTGACTGTATCCACCAACAGAGAAAATACCCTTTTCTCCATCTCTGTGACATGGACCAGCCTATCTTTGATGAAGTTTATGAACACTGATCAAATTCACAGAGAACAGCTAGTGTTTTTCCTCTAACTTCCTGTGAGGCTTAAAAGTAAAGTTTGGTTTCTGTGTAACTGAGTTCAATTTATCTCTCTGACTGCAATAATATTCAGTGCAATATTTCTTGCTAGTTTAACCCATTTCTCTGCAATTTTTCTTTTGCTGGGTTGTGAGTTTGATCTGTGAAACTTTCTGTGTAGATACCACACCTCTCCTCAGGCATTTTTTTCCCACTACTACCGACCACTGATTCTTTATTTATTTTACCTTCTACTTCAGTGGTTCTCAACCTTGGCATAATCATCTGAAAAATATTGATGAATGGGTAAAGATATTTTGGGGCAAGACCTTGGAAGCACAGTAACCAAAGGGAAAACAAGTTAAATTGAATTACAAGAGATTAAAACACTTCAATTAAAACCTCAGTTGATAGAACTCAGTTCTATTTTGCAAGGTGGCTCTAGTCTCTGTCAAGCTGACAAACTAAACTCCTTTTCTTAGAGCATTTATTTTACACTTAGTTGTTGTTTCTTCTTCTCATCAACCTAGAGTGAAAGACAGCCTAAGAATTAAAGGAAATACTCAGAAACTACATATAGGACAAAGGGTTAATGCCAAGGATATTACAGAAACAAAAGTTTCAGTATCAAAGAAAAATTCAAATAAATCAAATTGGAAGTGGACAATAAACCTAATTAGAGATTTCTCAAATTAATACATGCAAATGGCAAAAGTATGAAAAGATATTCCATATCTCTAATTGTCACACAAATGCAATTCAAATCCAAGATAAGACATTATCTCACCCCAGTAAAAATAGATATAATACAAGAGATTTTAGATAATAAGTGCTGTCAAAGACAGAGAAAAGTAAACCTTTGAACACTACTGATGGAAATAAAAGGCATTTCAGACATTGCAGAAATCACTGTAGAATTTCTCAAAATAAAAAAAAAAAACCTGTATGTCTAACAATTTAACTACTGTATATGTGAAGTAAATAGTCTGTAGGAGAGAGGACCGTGTTCCTGTGTTTGTGGCACCAATACTCACAGTAACCAATAAAACAAAGCAAGTAGTTGGATGCATATAGATCATAAGTACACATACTCTGGACCTAAGGTGCTATTAATAACCTGTAAAATGTAATAGAATTCTGTTGTTTGTGGCATTATCAATGGGAATATAGATCATTAAATTAAGCAGAACAAACCAAGTATAAACAAAAAAATACCAACTGCTCTTAGTAATTGGTGGAATACTAAAAGGTTGGACTATCAGAAGTAGGTATTGGAGTATTGAAAGGTTGATGAGTGAATTCTGTATTATATTCATATAGGAATAATAAATTTTGGTATTAGCATCATGTGATTACAAATAACAATTTACAACTTGAATATCTAGACAAAGAGATTTTGGAACATGTAATTATAACTAAACAAAAATATTTAAATAATAGAAGTAAAATCATAATTTTAATGGTATCCAACATACACATACATCATAAAATGTCACCCTATCATTTCATCCTTTTATGTATCATTCAAAATAATTATTTTTCAAAAGACTGCTGATGACTGGACACAATGATAAGAGTTTCAATTAACTGTGACAAATAGGATGGGGGCAAGGCTACAGAGGATGGCAGTTTTTAATTTAAACTTTATTTTTACTTTGTTGCATGAGGGGCACATGAATACTATTGTATATATGTGAAGGTCAGAGGGCAACTGTGGGGGCCATTGTCCCTTTCTGTCAAGCAGGTACAAGGGTTCATTGACATAGAAGTAAATATTGACCAAATTCTTTTTTCCCAGATAAAAATATCATTTTGGAAATGTCTGGAGTAGCTGTAGATACTCCTTATTTTATATAATGGACTTCTTAATCATTTCAAAATATATATTTATATTAATATTTATATATTTATATTTATAAACATATAAATAAATATTTATATATAAATGTCTAAAATGTGAATTACAAATCTAAGATATAGTTTATTATGTCTATATTTAATAAGTTAATTAACTTCTTAAAGATGATTTTCAATTCTGACTCATGGCAGATTCATCGGGTCTTCACCAACCACTGCAACCTACTGAGGTATTCTAATCTCCACAACTTCATCCTCTACTCTGATGTTTCTCAAGCATGTTCCATGCATGAAAGCATGGGGATCACTGATAGCTGAAGAAAAATGCAAAGAATCCATTCCCATGTAGAGAATCAGGAGGAATATTTAATGAATTAGGAAGTTTCCATTCATATCAACATTTTGCATATATCGCTTGACTATTGATAACTTCTCAGTAACCTGCAAGCACCACTTTATACAACAAAGCAATGTGTTTCTGTCTCCTTCAAAGAGCCAGGAGAGACTCCTCAGCCACTTTTCAGTGGAGGCTATACCAAATGAATTTAGTATTATTTGTTTTTTAGCACAGCTTCTTATACTATCAGTATCTATTCAATTGATACTACAAAGAAAATATAATTTATCACTCAGAATTATTATCCTTATTTAATATTTTATATCCAGTTTTAAAATTCTATAATACATTGAGTTAGTTGAGATTAATAGCATAAAATGTGTATAAAATAGAAAAAAAATAAGACTAAACATTAATATTATCCTAAAAGAACATTAGTAAAATCATATACCTTTTACAAAGTTATTCTACATGCAAGTGCAATTGAGATTATGGTACAAAGGTAATTTTTAAAAAGCATGTATTTGGTATTTTTTCCATTTTAGTTTCATTGTCTGTTTTTACAAAGAATTACACTGTGTAGCCCAGGCTAACCCCACAGTTGTTATTCTCCTTCTTCACCCTCATAAATGCTAGGATCCTACACATTTGTCACCACACTTAGGGCAAGACTTTTTTTTTTTTTCTATTCAGTATTGTAAAAGCTACTATTGTGATATTTTGTATCTGGAAGTTTCTCAGTTCCACCCAGTGGTCCCGCAGTCATTTATAAAATACTTACTCGGAGGCTTACATTAATTACAAACTGCATGGCCTATGGCTTCAGCTTCTGGTTAGCTAATTCTTTCATCTTTTTTTTTTTTTTTTTTTTTTTTCGAGACAGGGTTTCTCTGTGTAGCTTTGCGCCTTTCCTGGAGCTCACTTGGTAGCCCAGGCTGGCCTCGAACTCACAGAGATCCGCCTGCCTCTGCCTCCCGAGTGCTGGGATTAAAGGTGTGCGCCACCAACGCCCGGCTTAATTCTTTCATCTTAAATGAACTCATTCCTATTATCTATATGTTACCATGTGGCCACGGCATTACTGGTCTACTGGCATCTTGTTGCTCCTTGCTGCTAGCATCTCTCCTGACTCTGCCCCTCTCTTCTCTGTATCCCTGCTTGAATTTCTTGCCTGGCTGTAAGCTTTCTTGTTATAGAACAGAACAGCTTTATTTATTATCCAAGTGTCCTTGTGGTATGATTCAGCATCCTTTGGGTATGTGCCCAAGATTTGTATAGCTGGGTCTTGAGGTAGATTAATTCTAATTTGCTGAGAAACCATCATATTGATTTCAACAGTGGCTGTACAAGTTTGTACTCCCAGCAGAGATGGAGGAGTGCTCCCCTTGCCAGCATGAGCTGTCTTTTTTTTTTTTTTAATCTTAGCCATTCCTATAGGTGTAAGATGGAATCTCAGAGTCATTTTGATTTGCATTTCTTTACTGGCTAAATACATTTCTTTGTGTTTTTTTCAGTCATTTGGGAGTCCTCTACAGAGAATTCTCTGTTTAGATCTATATCCTATTTTTAATTGGATTAATTGGTTTGTTGATATCTAGTTTCTTGAGTTCTTAATATAATTTGGATATTAGCCCTCTGTCAGAAGTGAAATTGGTGAAAGTCTTTCCCATTATGCAGGCTGCTGTTTTATTGTATTGACAGGGTGCTTTGACTTATAGAAGGCTTTCCAACTCAACCATCCCATTCTCTCATGTTCTCATTCCTCATTCCCTACCCTCCATTGCCCACCCATTACCCACAGTTCACTCATGGGGAATCTCATCTATTTCCCCTTCCCAGGGTGATCCATGCATCCTTCTTTGGGTCCTGCTTGTTAGTTAGCTTCTCTGGAGCTGTGAGTTGTAGTCTGGTTATCCTTTGCTTTACATCTAGTATCCACTTATGAGTGAATACATACCATGTTTGTCTTTCTGAGTCTGGGTTACCTCACTCAGGATGATATTTTCTAGTTCCATCCATTTGTCTGCAAATTTCATGATATGTTGGGAGGGGGAGGCTGGAGGGGCAGGAGGAGAGAAAAGGGGTATCTTTGATTTGTATGTAAAATGAATAAAAAAATTCTTAATAAAAAATTTTAAAAAAGCTTTTCAGTGTAATGAAAAAGTCTTATTTATTAATTGTCCATCTTAGAGCCAATATTATCAGTGTTCTGTTCAGAAAGTTGTTTCCTGTGTCATTGGGTTCAAAGGTATTTCCTAGTTTCTTTTCTATCAGATCTAATGCATCTGGTTTTATGTTGAGGTCTTTGGTCCACCTGGACTTGAGTTTTGTGCAGGGTAATAGATATGTATCTATTTGCAATCTTCTACATGCTGCCATCCATTTATATCAGCTCCATTTGTTGTAGATGCTTTCCTTTTTCCGTGTTCTATCTTCATTTCGTGTGGAAACATACCCACATATTCAAACATCTCTGCTAGAAAGGAATAAATCTTTACACTTGTTCATTTATTGAGAATCTGACAAACAGAATTGAATTGTGGAGGTCTTTTCCCTTCCACTCATAAAATACTAGCAAAGTCTATCACCTCGGGAGACAGCGAACAAAGTCGGAAGAAAGATTTCTAATCTACTTCTGGCCTCTAGCTGCAACTTCTATTCTGTTTCCATGGAAATAGAAATAAGATACATAAAATAATAATAAAAGGAAGTGCTTTTGCTTGTGAATTTTTAAAGCTTTTGCATCATTTTTTAGTTAAAAATATATATTTTCTAGTTAAAATATCAAGTAAATAGCAATTAATTTTTAAAACTATTTTCACTATTGAGACTAAATATTTAAGAAGGCACATATGTCTTTTAAAGTTAAAAATAGTGTCCTTTAATGTCCAACACAGCAATCGGTTTTAGTGTATTGTTGAGAAGGATCCAAACAGCCACTGTGATTTCTAGGGATGATATAGTCCCAGGACTGAGACAACATTGATCTTAGGGTTGGTAGAAGATGAAATGATGCTTCTGGAGACAGTGGGACTGCTAAATAGAACAAGAGAAAGATCAAATTCCAGTACAAAAATGAGTCTGTAGTGTACAATGGTACCTAAAATGCTGAACTGGCAAATTTAGAAGCCAGTGGAAGGCCCTGATTGCATTGAGCAGTCCATGCTCCCATTCCAATGGTTACAATATGTCTTGTGTTTTGTTTTGTTTCTTTTTGCATGGTTTCAGGGGAAGCATTTGGCATATGAGTTCAAGTCACTCTATTTAAAGCATGATTTCATCTCATTTTCTGAGTGTTTATGATCCATAGAAATGTAATTATTGCCCAGGACACACAAGTCAGAAGACAGATGTGCACATAAGGTATATAAGGTTTTTCCTGTGAAAAATGTCCAAACTGTTATTAAATGTTTCTTGTTTTCAGTGTCTTATTCCTTCAGGTAAAAACTATAACACTTGTACTTAATAAGACTGATGCAGAAATATGTCTGATTACAGTATATATAGAAACATGCCATGCGGTTCCATATATTGAAGCAATAGGAAAATAAAGTTTGAAGTAACCTTGTATCCTAACCATTTCAGTATTGTCCAACTGCAGTTACTTTGGAGATTAAATAAAGGAGCTAAAATATGGATAGATAATATAAAATTGTGGTTCTTTTCTGTACTGTGACAACTATCTTTGAAAAACACTCAAAGAGAGGACGGTTGGGCTTACATTTTCAAAGGACCAGTGTTTGCTTTGTTAATTCTGTGTCTGTGGTGAAGAAAAGCATCGTGAAAGTATGAACCTGTGCCATTGGTTACTATTCCATGATGGGCAGGAATCAGAAAGAATGCTAATACACTAAATATTTAGACTTCTTGTACTTCCTTATATATTTGGGCCTCCCCAATTTCCCTTTCTCTTTTGTCTTAAAAATACTTAAAAAAATAGTGTGTATTGCAAGTACAGTTTTTCTTTTTAAATCTTGTAAAGTTATGAGTTTACAAATAGTAGACATATCTTAATGCACAATAAAGTATTAAGCCTTCCCCTTATATTTTACTTAATGTCTCTAATTAATATATTCTTCCTTACCCTATCATGAGGAGGATTTTTTTTTCGGTTTGTGAATTTGTGATTTACATTACATCCTTAATCTTCCTAGAACTGGTGGTTGTATAAGATTTGAGGTCAGAGTATATAAATTTCCTCATAAGAAAATGTTGTCTACTTTTTGTACTTTTTGTCAAAATGACAGTTGTTTCATAATCAGATTACTGTGTTTTACTCTACAAATAGTACAACCTAAGTAACATAATTGAATGATAAGTTTGAGAACTTTTAATTGTATCTTTCAAAACCTTCACGTGAAAAAATTTTAAATAAGTTTCCTACTTTTTCATTTTTATTTTTTGCATGTCTTTGATTGAAATAGAATTACATCAATTTCCCACATCCTTTTCCTCCCCCAGCCTGGTACTAGAGCCTACTTCTTCAGGATTCTGATATATACTGAAGACCACCTGAGAAAGCCAGCTTCCTTGACTGAACAACTATTGGATTCTTTGACTTTCTTTGGATGACAGCCATTACTGTACTAGTCATACCTCAGCCTTTAACCTACTCTAATAAATGATCTCTCTCTCTCTCTCTCTCTCTCTCTCTGTGTGTGTGTGTGTGTGTGTGTGTGTGTGTGTGTGTGTGTGTGTGTGTGGTGTTCTATCAGTCCTGTTTATCAAGAGAACCCTGACTAATATAGATGAATCTTGGTGAGAATTTACTTAGCAGTAGGATATGTCTGGTTGCTGAGGGTCAAGTGAACTTGAAAGAGTAGAGCTCTATCTATCCCTTAGATTTAGTATCCTCTCAATAAAAAGCACCAGTGAACCTGTTCATGCTGTGCTCTCCTTGTTGAACATTATCTTGTACTTACTCTCAGCTTTTCATTACAAATACAGTATGAATGCAGCCATTTGCAAGAACGGAAAAAAAGCTTCCCATGGCAAAATATTGACCAACATTTTGACATTGACCTTCTCATTCTGTACAAATGTATGCATATCAGGTGACAGGGTGGAAGAACATTTTGTAGGATGATGTTTAAACCATCCATTCATTCCTGTTCATTATGGCAATGTCAGTGCATGGCCATCTATCATTTAAGGGTTATTTGGGGTGCTTTTAAGTTTTCTGATGAAATAGATAATTCTGCATTAACTTTTCCAAACATCTTTAAATTGAAGACTTTTAAATATGATAGATTCTCAAGAGGAGGATTAATAAATCAAAGACTGACCGTACTTATAGCTTTAAAACCTATTTTGATGTTTTGTGTCTCTAATGATGATATCACTACTACAACTTATTAGTGGCATCTGGCAATATAACCTGCAAGTAAAAGTCTGAAGCTTTGGGCTGGAGAGATGGCTCAGAGGTTAAGGGCACTGACTGCTCTTCCAGAGGTCCTGAGTTCAATTCCCATCACCCACATGGTGGCTCACAACCATCTGTAATGAGATCTGGTGCCCTCTTTTGGCATGCAGGCATACATGCAGCAGAACATTGTATACTTAATAAATAAATAAATCTTTTAAAAAAAAGTCTGAAGCTTTGTTACAGTTCGTTCATTGTGATAATGTTATAGATATGGGGGTTCCTCTTATTTGCTTTGATTTCCAATAACACATATTCTTAATGCTCAATTGGTTTTTTTTGTTTGTTTTTTTAATTACCAAGAAGATAAATCTTTAAATTTGGGTGAAAGGTCTCTTCTTTGCTTGAGTATCTAATTCCTCCATGCATTTTATCACAAAAAGTTGTATCTCACCAAATATATTGTATATCTAATATGAAAAGTTGATTCAAGGAGATGAATTCACACCTGATTTTATTTCTCATAAGCTATGGAAAAATAAGATACAGGAATGTAGACCTATAAATAAGGCTTGATGAAATTAATGATTTAAATACAATATTTTAGCATAGCAGCTTGTATGAAATTCTTTAAATTAAAGAAACAAGAATTAAAATTAGAAGCCTATTGGTTTATACACTAAACCCCTGGTCCATTTTCTTTACCTGAGAAAAGAGCTATTTTCTGAAATATGGATTTTATGCTTTCAATTTGTAGGTTTCAAACTCAGGCTGCCATGAGTCACAAAGAGTCATTTACCATGAAACTGAGACAGTCCCACTACTTTAATATTTCCCCTAACCTTATTTCTCTTGTGAGAGGAAAAGCTGCTCCTAGTTGCTAGATTTGTTGGTCATGATCTGACTGGCGTCAGTCTCCTCTCTCACGCACTAATTTCAAGGTCTACTGAACAGTGTTGCTGTGAGGCTTCAGTGGCAGGACAAGTGTGAAATGTTTGGTAGCAGCCTGGGACAAAGTATAATAGCCTTATAGAAACTTGTGGACAATGATAATTTATAAGAAAATTCTATCAATTGTTTCTGTCTGTCTTTCCTGCTTATTTCCCTTCTTTCTTTCCTCCTTCATTTTCTCTTTTCTGCTTTATTTCCCTCCCTTCCTTCTAACTCTCTTTTGTGTTTGGTTTAGTTATGCTTAAACTAAGATCAATGACCAGAAAGTGTTTTTGTAATGAAATATACAAATGAAATATTATCTCACATTCTAGAAAATTAAATAACATAAATTTTATATCACTGTTCTTTGAAAAAACAAATGTTACTTCTCAATATCTTTTTGACAAGATCTCCTTAATAATCTGTTTGTATTCTTCTCTGTTTCTACTTATTCTGCTATGGAAAAAGAAAATAAATGAGATTTTTCTACTTCCTCACTCAAACCATCTTACCTATACTTGGTCTCACATAAGTACACATTGTGGGTCTGAAATCTGGGAACAGGGAAGACAGTTTATAAGGGGCCAGGAAATTTAAAGATTCAGGGACACAGACAGCTTTATTCACTCCTGATAGATTCACTGTGTGCCCTCAGACACAAAGACATTTTGCAAAGTAACACAAAAGTGGCTTCCTGATGAAACTGATTATGTAAAGAGAAGTACAGTAACATTTATTGTTTACTCATGGGTCTCAGATAAATGGTAGTGACCATCTTAAATCATTCATGATATCTACACAAGCTCCATGTTTCCTAAACTTTCACCTGGTCCTTAAAGTTCTTCACCTATATTTTCTTCACCTATATATAAAATTAGGATTCACACACAGAAAGCATGAAGTATTTGTCTTCCTGATACTGGATTACTTCAGGAAATATAATACTTTCTAGTTTCATTCATTTTTCTGAAATTTTCATAATTCTATTTTTTTCTCTACAGCTCAATTAAATTCCATTATATAGATTCCTATATATACACCAGTTTCCTACATTCATCTGTAGGGTATTGGGACAAACTCCACTTCCTACTCTTGTGAAAATAGTAACAATAACTAATCATGTATATGTAGGTATCTTTGTGGTAGTCTATATAGTCCTTTTAGTATATGCCCAAGACTGATAGAGCTGGCTCTTAAAGAAATTCTCTTTAGAGATTTTTTTTTTGAGATAGGGACTCCTTGTGAAGCACTGGCTGACCTAGAACTCATTATGTATAGCAGGCTATTTGAACTTGCACCTTGCTTATGCTCCTAAGTACTGGAACTAATATATGAGCCACCATGCCTGGCCTTACTTTTAGTATTTTCTCTTGATCTCTTAGAAACTGTGATAAGAACTGGGCAGTGGTGGTACACACCTTTAATCCCAGCACTAGGGAGGCAGAGGCAGGTGGACCTGTGTGAGTTCAAGGCCAGTCTGGTCTACAGGGTGAGTTTTAGGATAGCCAGGACTGCTTCACAGAGAAACTCTGTCTCAAAAAAAATGTGATAAGGATGCTGAAGTGTAGCTCTCTGTAACTGATAAGAGTCTAGTGGAGGTCCTGGTGGGGAAGGACTCAGTTTTCTTTAAGGGGATAGCCACCAAGAGTTTGACCATGCTCCAGTGAGTATATGGGCAACACAAATTGGATTCCTTCTTCTTCTTCTTGTTCTTCTTGTTCTTCTTCTTGTTCTTCTTGTTCTTGTTCATCTCCTTCTCCTTCTGCTTCTAGTTCTTGTTCTTATTCTTGTTGTTGTTCTTGTTCTTCTTCTTGTTCTTGTTGTTCTTCTCATTCTTGTTCTTGTTGTTGTTGTTCTTTTTGTTGTTGTTGTTGTTCTTGTTGTTGTTCTTGTTCTTGTTCTTGTTCTTCTTCTTCTTCTTCTTCTTCTTCCTTTTCTTCTTCTTCTTCTTCTTCTTCTTCTTCTTCTTCTTCTTCTTCTTCTTCTTCTTCTCCTTCTCCTTCTCCTTCTCCTTCTCCTTCTCCTTCTCCTCCTCCTCCTCCTCCTCCTCCTCCTCCTCCTCCTCCTCCTCCT